>JAXIVJ010016716.1:0-28098 GCA_036785665.1 Chirona hameri | reverse complement strand
GACCTCGGGGTCACCGATTACGTCACAGATCAGGTCAAGTACAAAATGTTTGACCGTGTCAAAAGTTCTCTATGGATGGAATTGTCGCGCAAAATTGCGATATTAAACGCAAAAGCCGTTGATAAATCGGTATGATTCGTGTGTCTGACACTTCTAAGTACCTTTCTAAGCTGTTTATGACCTTGGGTCAAGTCAAGGTCATCCGAGGTCACGAGGTTAAACTGCAGATTACGGTCATTAGGCGTTGTAACACATGTTTATGGGTTTGTTTTTGGTCTAAAACGCGAAAAATGACCTTAGAACATTGTTTGTTCCATATAAATAGAAGTAAAAAGTAAAAATGGAAATGCATTTTTTGTCAGTAATGCTGTGAGAAGTGGTCTATTTTTCTCCTTTAAAGGTCATAACTCGGTCATTTTTAAAGATATCGACTTTAAATTTGGTACACATATTCACCGCATACGTCTCGATCACATGTATTCCGGTTTTTGGATAATTCTGATTTTTTCCTGATTTTTTCTTGAAAATGTTGTTAAAAAAATGTCTTTGGATTTCTAAAAAATTTGAATTTCAAACAAACTCAAAAATCTGAGATAGCAGTTTGATAGCGCGGTCTATTGTCAGTAATTTTATTTAATACAATTTAGTTTATCTCAAATATCGTACCTTTGACAGCGTTTTCCGCAAACCATTATTTTGCAACAAAAACCGAAGAACATGACGTCACTCTGACGTCATTCCTGGTTGACCTATCATAGCCTCATATTTTTTATTTTGCCAACATGTGTAGAATTGATGTGAGAGAAGTTACTGCAAGTTTGGTGACGATACGGGTGTTCGTTTAGGATTTATTGCAAAATAACGGGAGGGGGGGGGGCAAAAAATAGCCCCCCCCCCAGTAACTCCCCCCCCCCTCTGGAGGAGGGGGGCGAAATCCGCCCACCCCTCCGGTTTTTCGAGGATCGCGCAAAAACGGCGGCGCGCAGCGCCGCCGTTTTTTGTAAACCTGTTTAGAAATGAACTTCCCGCATTATGTAAAATTCTTGGCCTCAGGTCATCTCAGGTCAGGTCACCAGACCAGGTCACGTGATGACCTCAACTCCAAAACGTTTGCAGTAGTACCACAGCCACAGTTTTACGCCGATCGGTTTCAATCTTGCAGGACTTCATAAGGTCATATATACCAACAATTTGTTTCTCTCGGATTTCTAATATCGGTGACTTAAGGTCAGGTCAATTTTGTGACCGCCAATACGGTTTTATCAATAACTATCGACATAATGAAGATAGAGAAGAGAAAACGGTACCAATATGTTTGTCTCGTCGAGACACGTCGCCCAATATGCAACATGACCAACTTGGGTCACTACTTGACCTTGACCTGAGGTCAAATTTTTCTGTTGACCTAACCCGGTCACCATAAATATGATTCGAAGCGCCTTGACAAGACACACGCGATGGAGTAAACATTATTGCTTTATCTTTATTAGGTAAAAGGTTATTTGGGGAAAACAGTTTTGAAAACAAAATCACCTTTTTGCATTCGATGACCTCTGGAGCGTAAACTATTGACCTGAGCTCAAAACTTATGAATCCCATGTCGATTGCATTTTTCAATGACTTTCGATTGTTTTTTTTCCGTTTGCTGCTAACTATCATAGTTCCCGAGATATTTGGGAGTGTTCGAACCGAAGTCTTGAAAACTTGAAAATCTGACCCTTGATGACCTCTGGGGACCTCAATATTGACCTGAAAAAAAAATAACGAAATACTTTCGAAGAGCTTCTCTCGAGCTATCTAACGTCGTTTCCCGCTTGTCGCTACGTTGCGTGGTTTTCGAGATCATAGGGGGGGGGGGGGGGGGTGAAATCCGCCCCCCCCCTCCAGGGCGTGTAATTATCAGAGGCCCTCCAGGGCGCGTGTTAATATATCAAAAGACAAAAACTAAATAACAAAACATAGGCGTATTCAGGGAATGTAAAATGGAGGGATTTTCGGAAGAAGAAAAAATGTGTTGTTCGGGATTGTTTGGGGACGACATGAACGTCACATGTGGGCATTATATGCTGTAATTGGTTAAATTTGATATATTGAGCATAGGCAGATCCAGGAAAAAACATGGGGGCACCATGCGCGTAACGCGTTTATCATCTTACTAATTTGAAGTAGGACCTAATTTGAGGGTGGGTATTGCCTCCATTTTTTTATTCGGGGTGGGCCTCTGCCCCAAAAATATGTACAATCCAGTATCTATGATGCATATTGCATTGCAATTGTTTCTGACACACACTGCACTGCAAACCACGAAGGAAGTATGCGCCGCAAAACCGTATTCGTAATACTCTCCCCAAAACAGGAGCCTGGAACCACCTCTGCTAGCCGATTTTTTTAAAAAAATTGACACAACACGCGCCATTCCATTTTGGAAAATGTCACAAAGTTGCAGGACGTTAGGCTTAACGGTTTAGAAGCGGCAAGTGAAAAACCATGGGGACAGAATCTGTCCCCCGCAGGGAATAGGGTTAACCCGCGCACTGCAGTGGCTTTGCGCCGAACACGAATTGCAGGGGGGTTGATTTCCGCCCCCCCCCCCCCCCCTGCGCAATCGAAAACTACGCAACGTAGCGAGAAGCGGAAAAAAAACATTTGATAGCTTCATACATGTTCTGTCGAAAGTATTTCAGTCTTTTTTTAAGTCAGGTCAAAATTGAGGTCATCAAAAGTCAAATTTTCCATTTTTTCCTGTTTTAGGACATCGCTCCAGAAATTCCCATATATCTCAGAAACGATGATAGTAAAAACAAACGGAAAAAAAGGAAACGCCAGCCAGTTAAATTTGTAATCGCTATTGTGTCATCAGATTTTATCTCAGGTCAATATTTGAGGCTCCAGAGGTCCAAAAGGAAAGAATCAAAAAGAAAAATGCCGTTTTTTGCTAAATCATTTTTTTGCTATTAACTTTTTACTTAATGAAGATAACGGAAAACCGTTAACGCCATTGTGTTTATCTTGTCTAGGTGCTTTAAATGATTTATATGTTGATCTTGTTAAATTAACTTGAAACTTTGACCTAAGGTCAAGATCAAGTGGTGACCCAAGTAGTGCATGTTGCATATGGGAAGACGTGTCTCGACGAGACAAACACATTGATGTCTGTTTTACTTCTCTATCTTAATTATGTCGAGAGTTATTGACAAAAAAACGATGGTGACCTCGCATGACCTCAAATGACCTAATAGGGGTTACTGATCAAAACTTACACTTGTATCATCAAGAATATCCTATAATAACATGATTCAGAAGTAATTGGACTAGTACCATGCATATCCTTGAAATAGGAAGCCTTTGTATATTTCCCCATTGACTTATTATGGGGAGGTTATGAAATTGACCTGACCTAAGGTCACCGATATCAATTTCCGAGTTATACGAATTGTAAGTACTGATGCCCTCATAACATCCTCTAAGTTTAAACCTGATCGTGTGAAAACTCTGGCTATGGCACAACTACAAACCTTTTTTTGTGGTGGGGTCACTTGACCTGGTCTGGTGACCTGACCTGAGATGACCCGGGCATATTTTTTTCTTCAAGTGTGCGCAAGTGATGTCCTAACAGGTGTATCAAAAACCCGGCGACGCTGCGCGCCGCCGTTTTTTCGCTATCTTTGAAAAACCTGAGGGGGGGGGGGGGGGGGGGGCGGAAATCAACCCACCTGCAGTGCGCGGGTTAATAGTGTTTTCACGAGTTTTTCCTCTACTTTAATATCCTCTATTTGTAATAATTCTTCCCCATCTTCAAATGATTTGTTTCATCCCGCGTAGAGAACTTCTACTGTCCAATCAAGTGGAGTAATATTTTGTTCAAACAGTCCATATCGTCCCACCCACCCACCATAGGCAACACAAAGTCCAGATCACTCCCACACAGGGGCATCGCACATATTTTTGTTTTACTGTGGGGGACGCAGTCACAGTCGCAGTCAAAAGCAAAAGTTGTTGACCGGGGGGGGGGGGGGCGGCTTCGGGGTGTCAGCAATGTCAAATATATGGTTCGAGTTGGGGGGGGGGGGGGGGGAATACGCTCAGCTTCATCTGCGAAAAGTTGTTGACCGGGGGTGCCGTCAGGTCATCAGCGTGAGAAGAAGAAAAATTACGGGTGGGAGGGGGGGGGGGGGGCGTGGGGCGAGGATAGCGTCGGGTTCTCAGCGCAAAACAGTCGTTAACTGGGGGTCCTAATTATTTCGCGCCGCGCTGGGGTATTCAGCCGACCCCCCCTCCCCCCCCACCCCCTCGTTATCTTCCGATCCAATAACCTCAGCGAGACGCGAAAGGCGGCAATCGAAATCTCTCAATCTAAAGCAAACGCAAAATTGTCAAAATAAGGTAACATGTCAGGTCACAACCAATTTCAGTGTCAAAATCAAGGTATTTTAGTTAACCCGCGATTTACTGGGGGCTATTTTTTGCCCCCCCCCCCGTTATTTTGCAATATCTCCTAAACAAACACCGGTATCGTCACCAAACTTGCAGTACCTTCTCTCACACCAATTCTACACATGTTGACAAAAGGGCAAATATAAGGTGATGATAGGTCAAACGGGAATGACGTCAGCGTAATGTCATGTTCTTCGGTTTTTGTTGCAAAATAATGGTTTGCGAAAAACGCTATCAAAGGTACGATGTTTGAGATAAACTGAATTGTCTTAAATTAAATTACTGAAAATAGTCCGAGCTATCAAACTGCCATCTCGTATTTTTTAGTTGTTTTTAAATTCAAAATTTTGAGATATAAAAATACATTTGTTTTTGTTTTTACATAATTTTTAAGACAAAATCGGAATTATCTAAAAACCGGAATATATGTGATCGAGACGTGTTCAGTGAATATGTGTACCAAATGTTAAGTCGATATCTTAAAAAATGACTGACTTATGACCTTTAAAGGGAGATAATCACCTTTTTCCACACAAATGGAGTTAGCACCTGAAATCGATAGACGAGACCAAAATATATTGTAAATTCATCAAATTTTGCATATAACAATTCCTACCGCGAGATATTTCAATTCATAGTTGATAAGCGCTCCACGCTTATAATCAGCAAGCACTCGGTAACGAATTCAGTAAATTAGCCTCCCTACGTATTGTTATTTATCATGAAGGTATGCAATATGTTTCCTGCATTCTATCTTTTGCGAATATGTGCCAAACTTTTATGAACAATCAACAATCATTTTAAAAAAGTGCATTGAAATCGGCAGTTTAGGTTGGCACCCGACGGCAACCTATTTAGTGTCGGCGATTTGTTTATAAGTGCCCATTCAACAACGTTGAACAGATTGACACAAAAGCGCCAGATGTTGCGCTTTCCAATAGTGTAGGGAAAATACCGATCATAAATTTTCCCAAACTTCCAACTTTGAAATAGGGAATAATTGTATTTAATTCTTAAATTTAGATCACATCATTTTAATACCATAACGGTAGCCAAAGAAAGTGTTGCTAACAAAATCAAAAGGTGATTATCTCCTTTTAACCCTATTTGTAACAGGCTCCTAGCTACCCCTATTTGTAACAGGCGGGGGGGGGGGGGGCGGATTCCGCCCCCCGGAGATATCGAGATCTACCCGTCCGATTTTCAAAAATGAAACGGTGTTTGGTTCCCCTAAACATGATATACATTTCCAAATAATAACAAAAATCATAATTTTTGATAGTGGGGCAACAGGGAGGCAAAAACTACAAATTTTAGTGGTATTTTTGATCCAACATAGCTGTCATGTTTATGAAGCGATTTTAACACAACTAATAGGAATCGATAGAGATTGAATTGTAAATTGATATATGACAATGACGTTTGAAAATTCAAAAATCATAGGCGTGTGCAGGTCACTCAATATGGGGGTGAAGTAAATGCGTAATAAAATCAGTTTTTGATGTTGTTTTTTTGATAAATGAAATGGTATGTGATTGTGACATTAGACAAAACAGTTATAAATAATATTTTTTGACATAGGCGGTACCAGGTTAGTGAAAAAAGGAGGTAAAATAGGAAAACAATATTAACCGCAGACAGGTTGCTACCCAGCACTATAAATATGTTACTGATCGTAGATAGTTCCTTTTTGCATGTTGTACTTCATCATAGGCGTATCCAGGATACAAACTGGGGCGGCGCAAGACCTTTTCATAAGTATATTATCCGCTCTTATGATACTAACTAGTCAACAGTGACTATTTCACTTACAACTTCAATTAACATTGCTTACCCCCTTTTCACCCTACCTGGACTCGCCTATTATCTTATAATCGTTCGTAGTGTACCTTGTGGTGCGTTTTTCATCCGAAAACAGCAGTATGTTATGTCATTGTACGCCCATGCCTCTTGGTTTCCTTGCAATAATATGACTCCCTTTCTTCCATTCCTGGGCGCGCCTCTGCAAAAAATACTTTATTCCCTTTTCTGGTCTCATATGTGCATATATAATTATAAGGTAACCATCTATAGCGCCGTTATCGCTGGCATATCGTCATCACCATGCCAGTCACCCCCCTTTTCATGTGCCTGAACACGCCCCTGAAACTCTATATGTAATAAATTATGCAAATAATGGAAGCAGAAGCTATCTTTTACATCTTGATAGCTATAAATGCCCCTTACATTGCTATATTGGCTTCCCGACAAACATTGAATACTTCCTGGAAACCCCCCTTTTCAAGCCCCTGAAACCGCCTCTACCATGCAATTTTTATGATATTGCATTAACATCAACTAATTTGCACTTGTTGCAATCACCGTAAACCGATGTAACCCCTTCATACTTGAGGCATTTACGAAGAAACTTTGAAGATCGCATTTCCGAATTATCGCCAAATGTCGCCTCCGAACCCACCCAAAACTGTGCCCTGGAACCGCCTCTGCTCAGGTTAAGAACACAAAATTCTGACTCCAAATGTGTTAATCAATTCTATGAAAAGTCCCAAAATTTCATGGGCGTGCTCCCTGCCGTTCTGGAGATATCTGCGAAAAACATGAGGGGGGGGGGGGCGGAATCCACCCCCTGTTACAAATAGGGTTAAATGACAAAACTCGACCACCTCTCACAGCATTACTATGCTTTGAGCGTTTTTGCTTTTTACTTCTATTTATATGTAACAAACAATGTTCTAAGGTCATTTTTCGTGTTTTAGACGAAAAACAAACCCATAAACATGTGTTATAACGCCTAATGACCGTAATCTGCAGTTTGACCTCGTGACCTCGGATGACCTTGATCTGACCCAAGGTCATAAACAGCTTAGAAAGGTACTTAGAAGTGTCAGACACACGAATCATACCGATTTATCGACAGCTTATGCGTTTAATATCGCAATTTTGCGTGACAATACCATCCATCGAGACCCTTCGACACGGTCAAACATTTTGTACTTGACCTGACCTGTGACGTCATCAGTGCCCCGAGGTCAACAATATTATGTTTACCTCGATAAATTGCCCAGGGCTATCGAATGTTGTTTGAATTTTTACATTCGGTCCAGTAGTTCCGGAGATCCGAGGGGGGAGGGGGCAAAAAATAGCCCCCTCCCCCCCTCCCAGTATGTCGCGTTATGAAATATACCCCAGTAACTCGCGGGTTAATGGGCAATACTTTCCATCCA
The DNA here is from genome assembly GCA_036785665.1 of Chirona hameri. NCBI lineage: Eukaryota > Metazoa > Arthropoda > Thecostraca > Balanomorpha > Balanidae > Chirona > Chirona hameri. Next base: position 20,440 of record JAXIVJ010016716.1, on the reverse strand, counting down.
AAGCCTTAGATTGCGACTATTATCGCACAAAGTGCCCTCAAAGGTATAATGCATCTCTCGCATAAGCAAGAATGAAATTGTAAACAAAGCTCAAAGTTAATCCAGGTCACAAAAGGTCACAGGCCTAGGAAAGCCAAGCGATACATATTGTATTGGTTATTTTACACGTAGAAATCGATAGTTGCAGCCATTCATACAACCTGACTCCATATAATGGCCCTCAGATCAAGGTGAGGTCACAATAAAAACAAAATTTGAAATTGATTAATATCAATAAAAAGGCATGTTTCTAGACCAGCTCTGTCTCCACAGTGTTCTGTATTTATTTTTTTTATTTTTTTTTGGTCTGTTTCTGGTCACTAAAATCCAAAAAAATGAAACTTAAAAAAAATGACGTCATGAGTTACTTAACAAATTCAAGCAAGTCTGCTTTCTTGGGAAAGTGTCCCACCCCCCCCCCCCCCCCTTGATTTTTAACTGGGTAGACGCGTCCTCTACGCCCCCTCCCCCCGCCCGAGACGCCCCTGGGGGATGGGGGGTGGGGAGGGCAGCTAGGTGTTTGGCCATCCCACTCTCATATGGGCTGACGTTGAAATTCTGCTAATCTGTGGAGGGATGGAGCGAGGCTGGAGCGATCCTGGGGGTGGGAAGCACCCCAGACTCCCCGGTGGCGACGCCCCTGCACCCACCCTTACCTCAGACATCACAGAGTCCAGATCACGCTGTAAGAACCTCTCTACCGAAGGGTCCGCCAACACGGCGAATCGCCAGACGGTGGGTGGTAGGTGACTGATGTCTCCCAGTCGTGGGAGATGGCGTACATCACAGAAGTCCACGTGAGGGAACCTGGCCAAAACCAACATCAGATCGTGCACATCAGATGACGCGGACATCACATGACGTGGGCGTCAGATGACGCGGACATCAGATGAGGGATGTACAGACATCAGATGAGGGCTGTACGAACATCAGATGAGGGTTGTACGGACATCAGATGAGGGCTGTATGGACATCAGATGGGGGTTGTACAGACCTCAGATGAGGATGGTACGGACATTAGATGAGGATTGTACGGACATCAGATGAGGATTGTACGGAAATCAGATGAGGGGTACACGTGCAATGGATGAGAGCTGTGTGGGAAGGCATTTTGCGTCCTCCTTCTGACCTCTACTTCTGGAGATACTTCTCAAATGAGTGCCTTGGAGGCGGTGTTTCGTCATGTGCCTGTGCAGGGTCCGTACAAAGTCATTGCTGGTCCTTAACGTTTACTTCGTCATCGATCACACTTCTCTCATGATGTGATCAGATGGACGCATATGTCCATCTGTCATCATTCGAATCTCATCACTCTTCTTATTTACTCCCAGCCGCCTATGCCTGAATTGCTTCCCCCTACAAATTCAAATCATAAACCTCTTCCCCCAACATAACCCCTTTTCAGCCGCACGAAAACACACGGCGAAAGACGTCCTCTCAGGCTAGCTACGTAGATGCCTCGCAACCTGCTTGCTGTCCTACCGTCAAAAGGGAGGCGTGGGACACACTCAGTTTGGCATGTTCTGCTCCAAATTTGCCACCGGCCACTCATAGCTCAACGCCCAGCATCTCTCGTGATTCGTGACGCAGACTGCCGGCCACCCATAGCTAGGTAGCGCGTCGTTGGCCTGGCTCTGCCACCACGGCGCTCTCTCATCATCTCATGTTATCTTACACGCGTCGCCTCGTAACTGGTAAGCACGGAATTCCACACCAATCAACGAGTGACGTCACACTTACCGACACGTAACGTCACAGGCGGTCCTGTTCCAGGCGGGTAATTTGGCGGAGCCGTCGTGGTAGACGCGCACTGTCCATCCGGGGTATAGCTTCTTCGCGACCTCGGCGTTTCGCGCCACGCCGCTCAGGTAAGCTTTGACGTTGGTGCCAAAGAAAGTAAACGCGATGACCCTCTGGCGCGCCCCGCGCCTATCGGCCGTCGGTCCGCAGTTGGAGGTGACAGGAGTCGGCAGCGGGCGGGAGTGGGGCCCTCTCCACGGCTGGCAGGCGCACTGGCATTCCGGAGAGCAGACGGCGTCGTTCAGGACGATAGGAGGTGGGCCCCAGGTGCGGGTTAGTAGCAGTGTGCCGGCCATCAAAGTCACGACCACAAAAGTGACTCGACGACTGAGCTGAAGACGAAAGCGCAAAGCACTGCACCAGCTCTTTGATGTTTGCAGCATCTGAAATCACAAACATAACAGCCGCACGCGGTCATGGTACTGATGTATGCTGTCCAGTATGATATTTTGAGACGGGGGTCACACATTTCTAAGACGATAGGCAGCCCCCCCCCCCCCCCACTCCCCCTCCCCCGGTTGTGGCGTATTCCGGGATTTCCTCAATGTGCAATGTGTTTCGCGAGCAGCAAATAATTGTATATCATTGAGTCATTACATTGTTTGTACTCAGTTTGCTGATACTGATACTACATCTGATGAGTAAAACTGTTGAGTGTTTAACTGTTCATATGCAAATTGCCAGTGGTCGGTAACTTCCGTTACTCCGCTACTCCGTTACTAAGATAACTACTTTTTTCCGTAACGGAGTAACGAGCTCGTAACTTTTCAAAACAGGTAACGGCCCAAGTAACTTCCGTTACTTTATAATCAATTCCGTTTCTCCTCTACTCGGCTGGGCAATTGACCTTTGCCCTTGATTTAATATAACTATTAGTTAGATATCCCCGCATTCAATCTTATCCAACACAGACGGCTTTTCTGTAATTGTGTACAGTTGGTAGAGATCTGCAAAGCATACTTAGCCGTGAAATGTTCTTAAAATCCACGGGAGGTCAAAACGTCATCATAGCTCATCTGAGGTCAGTGACTTCGGTTGACCTGTGAAAGTATATGACCTCAGTCAGAGGCGGATCCAGAGGGGGCCAACAGGGTCATGCCCCCCCCAGACCGTTCAAGGGGGAGGGGGGAACCATGTCCCCCTCCCCAAGACGTGAAGTCTAATACATGCTATATTTTCATTTTTAGAATGGTACTGGACAAATTTGGCGGCGCTGCCTGCGCACCGCTGTTTTTCCGCTATTCTCGAAAAACATCAGGGACAACATCAAACATCAAACATCAAAATGACAAATGACCCCGACCAGTGCGACGGATAATTTATAAGTTTAATAATTATCACGTTTACAGGTGTCCTTATTTCATTATTTATATCCAGCACCATTTCGGTCAAGCAAGTCTACAATAGAACAATCGGCCCAAATCCATCATTTTTTGTGTAGGTCCTTGCCGTCTTTCTGGTTACGAAGGCGGAGGCGGAGAGGGCGTTCATTAAGGTGGAGAAGACTCTATCCTCTTTCCAAGCGACAATGACCGAGCTCCGGATGGAGGCGCTGTTCTAGTGCGAAGCCCACCGCGAGATCTACAGATCTGACCTACGGATGACATTATAATGTCATCTGTCAGCGAAGTCGTTGACTTCTTTGCGCGATGGGGAAGTCGCCAGCTGATTATTTCAGGCTGTCGCTGTCTGGCTGGCTGCCGCAGGTTTCTGCCATAGACTGTATGACAGTAATATGAGAAATGCAGCGTTCACCGTAGTAGGTATCGGTTACTTCGTCTGCGTGAGTCGTATCTATACGCCGCCGAGATGCGCAAATGGCCTCGAGGTGCGGGAGCAGGGACATATTTCTTCAAGAACCTGGCAACGGAAGTTGATCATGCTATCCGTATGTGGTGCATAGATGGGTAGCTGAAGTTTCTTGAAATGCATATTGAATTTGACGCCATGGTCGGGTCATCTGTATTATTGTTTTGCATGGCGGAAGTGCGACTGGTTCGATCATGTTCGGCCTGTGTGTTCGTTTTATTAAAGTGTGTCTTTACTCGCTTTGCCACGTTCTAACCCACATCGTCACCTCTAGTCTAACCTCATACACTGTTCCTGACTCATGGAAACTCACTCTTGTCCATCCCATTCCGAAAGCTGCAAAGTCCGATGAGTTTAGTAGTTACAGGCCAATCTCGATTCTCACTACCATAGCAAAAATAACTGAGCGCGTTGTTTCCGAACAGCTGTATTCTTATTTCTCTACACACCACCTGTTCTCCCCTAACCAGCACCCCAGGCTTCAGGACCAATCACTCCACTGACACTGCCTTGCTCACCCTCACTGACCATGTTTTTCGATCTATGGACCAGCGTGAGATTACTATTATCTGCCTATTGGACTGCTCTCGCTGTTTCGACTGTATCACACACGACTCACTGCTGCGTAAGCTAGATCTCCATGGTGTAGACACGCGCTGGTTCCAATGCTACCTGACCAATCATTATCAGCGCGTGCAGATTCAGACCACCGGAACATCTCGCGGCCGCACACTCTCCCGACCCCTTCTCAACCCCATTGGCACCTATCAAGGTTCTTCTCTTGGCCCATTACTGCACAACATATACGCTAACGACCTACCCCTCTATACTGATGAGTCCACGGGCATCATCACCTACGCTGATGACGTCCAACTGTGCGTTTCTGGCCCACCGAAAGACCTGAATGATATTATCCAATCCATGAAAAACAGTCTGTCTGTCCTTCCCAACTGGTATGGAAAAAATGGCCTAAAAATTAACGCGGCAAAGACGCAGCTCATCGCGCTCGGTACCCGCGAAATTTGCCTTCCCCGATCAGCATTACCTTTTCCGGCTCAACCATCACCTGCTCAAACACTGTCAAAAACCTAGGTGTCTGGTTCGATAGTGACATGACTTTCGCCAAACATACAGACGACGTGGTACGGCGGTGTACTGGCACTTTGTGCGGACTGAGCCACAGCAGGCACAGTCTCCCCCAGTCAGTGATGGCTACGTTGGTGCAAGGTCTGGTGTTCTCGGCGATTCGGTACTGTCTGTCCGAATATGGCGCTAGCAATGCGACGCAACGCAGACGGCTTCATAAGCTAGTGAGGTTCGCTGCGCGAGTGGTCTCTGGCCGGAGGAAATACGATCATGTGAGCGATGTGATTGATGACCTCGACTGGCTTCATGTAGACAGCATGTATAAGTATCGCTACCAAGTGTTACTGAAAAAAATGCTGACTACGTCTGAACCACAAAATTTTGCCGAAAGTTTAATAACTAGGCAAAGTGTGCACGGGAGAGACATCCGACAGAGTGGAATGCTTGTGACGCCCTCTATACGGACTGAGTCTGGGAGGCGTCGCTATTTGTGCGGGGCTGTCGCTGAGTACAACGAGCTGCCGTCTGAGCTGCGTTGTTTGAATTTCGCTAGTTTTAAACTCGAGCTCAAAGAGTACCTGATGGAGCGTGAGCGTGATACTTAGTTTTATGACTCACTGCACTCGTTTATGAGAAATTGTGTTGTGATGTGTTCTGTGTGCTCTGTGATGTGTACCTACATGAAGTATGAGTGTTGCGTCACCCAAGCCCAATAATTATAGCGTGTTTTGACTCGAGTCATGTAATAGCCGTTGCATGCAGCGGTTATGCTTCACGAAATGAAATAAATACATGTTTGACGTCCTCGCATTTAACTCCTTTTATCTGAGCGCTACCGATAACAACAGAACACATTTGAGCAGCGAAATGCGTATTAATGTTTCCCGGTCGGACCCTCCTCTCGGTTTACTATCCGAGATTCGGAGCTGGAAATTCTGAAGAAAACTACCCTTTATTTGATTCCCCAAGTTCTTTTTACATTTCTATGTTAGTTTCTTCCCACTAACATTTTTTTCCTTGATTGCAAACAAAAATATAAAATATAGGATACTCTTATTTTTTGGCAAGGGTCGTCGAACCTTGTAGAAAAAAGTAGTTGGCCCCGAAGACGAACGGATGGATCAGTCCTTGCTCTTAACCCGCGAGTTACTGGGGTATATTTCATAACGCGACACTGGGGGGGGGCTATTTTTAGCCCCCCCCCCCCTCTGATCTCCGGAACTACTGGACCGAATGTAAAAATTCAAACGGCATTCGATAGCCCTGGGAAATTTATCGAGGGAAACATAATATTGTTGACTTCGGGGTCACTGATGAAGTCACAGGTCAGGTCAAGTACAAAATGTTTGACCGTGTCAAAAGGTCTCGACGGATGGAATTGTCGTGCAAAATTGCAATATTAAACGCATAAGCTGTTGATAAATCGGTATGATTCGTGTGTCTGACACTTCTAAGTACCTTTCTAAGCTGCTTATGACCTTGGGTCAGGTCAAGGTCATCCGAGGTCACGAGGTCAAACTGCAGATTAGGGTCATTAGGCGTTTTAACACATGTTTATGGGTTTGTTTTTCGTCTAGAACGCGAAAAATGGCCTTAGAACATTGTTTGTTCCATATAAATAGAAGTAAAAAGCAAAAATGGAAATGCCTTTTTTATGCATAGTAATGCTGTGAGAAGTGGACGATTTTTTGTCATTTAACACGCGCCCTGGAGAGCCTCTGATAATTACACGCCCTGGAGGGGGGGGGCGGATTTCGCCCCCCCCCCCCATATGATCTCGAAAACCACGCAACGTAGCGACAAGCGGGAAACGACGTTAGATAGCTCGAGACAAGCTCTTTCGAAAGTATTTCGTGATTTTTTTTTTCAGGTCAATATTGAGGTCATCAGAGGTCATCAAGGGTCAGATTGTTCTCAGATTTGAGCTCAGGTCAATAGTTTAGGCTCCAGAGGTCATCGAATGTCAAAAAGGTGATTTTGTTTTCAAAACTGTTTTCCCCAAATAACCTTCTACCTAATAAAGATAAAACAATAATGTTTACGCCATCGCGTGTGTCTTGTCAAGGCGCTTCGATTCATATTCATGGTGATCGGGTTAGGTCAACTGAGAATTTTGACCTCAGGTTAAGGTCAAGTGGTGACCCAAGTTGGTCATGTTGCATATTGAGAGACGTGTCTCGACGAGACAAACATGTTGGTACCGTTTTATCTTCTCTATCTTCATTATGTCGATAGTTATTGATAAAACCGTGTTGGCGGTCACAAAATTGACCAGACCTTAGGTCACCGATATTAGAAATCCGAGATTAACAAATTTTTGGTATCTATGACCTTATGAAGTCCTGCAAAATTGAAACCAATCGGCGTAAAACGGTGGCTGTGGTACTACTGCAAACGTTTTGGAGTTTAGGGCATCACGTGACCTGGTCTAGTGACCTGACCTGAGATGACCTGAGGCCAATAATTTTACATAATGCGGGAAGATTATTTCTAAACAGGTATACAAAAAACAGCGGCGCTGCGCGCCGCCGTTTTTGCGCTATCCTCGAAAAACCGGAGGGGTGGGCGGATTTCGCCCCCCTCCAGGGCGCGTGTTAAAGGTCATAACTCGGTCATTTTTAAAGATATCGACTTTAAATTTGGTACACATATTCAACGCCCTCGTTTCGATCTTACATATTCCGGTTTTTGGATAATTCTGATTTTTTCTTTAAAATTTGGTTAAAAAAAAAATGTATTTGGATTTCTCAAAATTTTGAATTTAAAAAAGACTAAAAATCCGAGATAGCAGTTTCATATCCCGGTCTATTGTCAGTAATTTGATGTAAGACAATTGAGTTTTATCTTAAACATCGTATCTTTGACAGCGTTTTCCGCAAACCATTATTTTGCAACAAAAACCGAAGAACATGACGTCACTCTGATGTCATTCCCGGTTGACCTATTATAACCTCATAATTTTCCTTTTGCCAACATGTGTAGAATTGATGTGAGAAAAGGTACTGCAAGTTTAGTGACGATACCCGTGTTCATTTAGGAGTTATTGCAAAATAACCGGAGGGGGGTGGGAAAAATAGCCCCCCAGTAACTCGCGGGTTAAGAGCCGTCTTGATTTGATTAAGTCGTCTTGATTCAACACACATTTTATTGTTTTTTTCCTTGCAGTCTGGAACGAAAACATAGGTACCCTTTTTCGATATTCCAAAAGGTCTAAAAGTAAAAAAAAAATCCTTAGAAATCGTGTGGTTGCAAAATAAAGGGGCCCAAATCCGGGGAGAAATTCGAAATTGGGGGTACCAGGTAAGGTCCGCTCAAACTGGTTGCCCCCCCCCCCACAAAAAAAAATCGGCCGGTTGGACCCGACCTTGACCCCAGTAGAACAAACATTAATATAAAATGGATGCCAAATTTGAAAATCAGCGTCACAAAATGTCCTAGAAACTGCCACAGCCAAAAAAGTCGTCTCAGGTCATCGGAGGCCAGTGCCCTCGTTTGACCTCTGAAAAGGTCAACCGAGGCCACAATATCAGTGGAAACCATAAATATCACCTGTTGACACCTGTGCATTTGCTTCAGAGCAACAAACACTCGGAAACTGCACAAGTTGCAAGCACCGATACTACGGGACGCCAGTTGCGCCTGACATTACCTTGAGAAACAGGTCATGGGTCATGGGAAGAAGTTTGAGATTTTCCGAGTATGTGTCGAACTGTTCAAAAGTAGGGTGCTGAAAGTTTTGTCTAAATCGGTTGATAACTACGCGAGTTATTCTCGAAAAACCGAGGGAGGGGGTGGCCAAAACAACCTGCCGTTAAGTTTTGTTTCGCTTCTGTCCCCCAACGAGTAAAGATACGACCATCACACTTTTGGACTTTTCCTAAATATTCATTGGGCACATTTTTTATTTCTCCTCAAAATTGTCGGCTCACCAGGGGCGGATCCAGGAGTGTTTTTTTTGGAGGGGGCATGTTTTGGTTTTCAGCGTGACTCGGCTTTCAAAGGGAATCATTTCCTATTCTCCAACCGTTGTAGATACGAGCCTACGACTTTCACAACTTTCCTTACCGCTTTTTGTAAATTTGTTGAACGTTTTGTTAATTTTTGGGATTGCGCATGTTTTTTTTTGCCTTCAGGTTTTTTTTAATCGAAAAATGGCAATGTGGACAAAGGGTTAACGGGTGAACAACGGGGGTTAACGAGTGAGCAACGGGGGTTAACGGGTGAAAAACGGGGGTTAACGGGTGAACAACGGGGGTTAACAGGTGAACAACGGGGGTTAACGGGTGAACAACGGGGGTTAATGGGTGAACAACAGGGGAAAACGGGTGAACATAACGTGTGTCCTCGGACCTATAATAGTCATATTTCCTTTGTCTAAATCAAGAATCATGCGGTGTCACAACAACCTGCTTCGCTCCACTAAAAGTACAGTATTTTGCCTGGCTCATATATTGTGTCTAACGGCAATGCTATAAGCACGACTATCCTACGTCAATTTTCCGATTGAGCGACGAAAATCTGTAACTAACTAACCCTTGTATAGATCTACCAACAATATCAAAATGCAACCAAATACAGTATCTGCCGGATATCACTGGCAGCAACGCGTACCGTGGGAGAGCCGTCCTGTCCTGGTTGAGCGGCAGCTCTCCGCCGCTGGCGTCTGCGTCGGAAGCTGCTGCAAGACTGATGCTGGAGGCCCTGGGGCAGTGTCAGGAGAGGTGGGCGGAGCCACGATGGTGGGGAGGGTGGTGAGGGGAGGGGCGACAGGGCAGTAACCGCAGGTAACGGAGACGTGCCACGAGAATACTGGAGCCGGCACACCAGCACACAACTCGTTTGACGTCCAGTCTGTCTCAAAAGTATCGAGCCTACTGGCAGGGTTCACACTAGACGAACACTGGGGAATTCCACGACAAATAGAAAAAAAGGAAAATGACACCCATTCGTCTCTCAAATGTGACTACCTAATTATGACATTTCCAATTTGTATTTTAGCTCCAAACGTTCTGTATATGTGTCCAACATTGCTGCAAACACATTCTAACCTAAAGTACTTACTCATTAGTAGCCCCTAAAGTAATATTTGCGCTGCATGATATGTCCTTACGTCAATATAAAAGGTCATGTCTTTCAATTTGTATTTCGAACACTTCATGCTAATGGCATGGATAAGTTCAATTTGTATTTCGAACACTTCATGCTAATGGCATAGAAAAGTTCATTCATTCGAAGATCTCAGAGTTCGAGGATTTCCACCGGGCCGTCGCTCGGAAAGTGGAAGGAGCTTGTTTGTGTTTGTGTGTGTGTGTGTGTGTGTGTGTGCGTGTGTGCGTGTGTGCGCGTGTGTGTGTGTGTGTGTGTGTGTGTGTGTGTGTGTGTGTGTGTGTGTGTGTGTGTGTGTGTGTGTGTGTGTGTGTGTGTGTGTGTGTGTGTGTGTGTGTGTGTGTGTGTGTGTGTGTGTGTGTGTGTGTGTGTGTGTGTGTGTGTGTGTGTGTGTGTGTGTGTGTGTGTGTGTGTGTGTGTGTGTGTGTGTGTGTGTGTGTGTGTGTGTGTGTGTGTGTGTGTGTGTGTGTGTGTGTGTGTGTGTGTGTGTGTGTGTGTGTGTGTGTGTGTGTGTGTGTGTGTGTGTGTGTGTGTGTGTGTGTGTGTGTGTGTGTGTGTGTGTGTGTGTGTGTGTGTGTGTGTGTGTGTGTGTGTGTGTGTGTGTGTGTGTGTGTGTGTGTGTGTGTGTGTGTGTGTGTGTGTGTGTCTAACGGAGCATATTGGCACGTGTAGCCCAAACGGCTGGTCCTATTTTGACGCAGGTGACTCCGTTCGATTTGGCAACACTGCGGGCAGAAGATGGTACCATTTTCGGGTAAATCGATGGCACGTGGCACGTTCCAAATACCAAAAAGTGGGCGCCAACATTTTTGTAAAAAACAATTTCGACTGCTCTGGTCACACGGTTGGTGGCACAGACTTGATACTCGCAGGTCACGTGCGCGATACAGCGGCCCAAAATATATGAATGGCTGCCGATACTGAGGGGTCAAAATAAACCATCCAGGGGGTAAAACCAAGTTACCATTTTGAAGGAGCGGGCCTCCGCCGTCGGCTGGTGCCTGCCGGCCGTGGATACTGTGCCGCACAGCACTGAGAGCCGGCCGTCACGCCGCCCATTGGCGGCTTGTGGTGACGTCACAGTCTAAGGTCACCACAACGGCCAGTCAGCGGTGGCCTGGCTGGCTGGGCCCATACTACGGAATTATCGTACGATTTTGACCCCAAGGCAATGCCCCGATCGCATTGCCGGCCTCTAGTTAAATATTGTATAATTACCTCACAATTAAATTATAGACGAGACTATACATAAGTTATAGCATAAAACAACGATATTACAGGGTGTTCCAGAAAAAGTGCCCTATTTTCAGTTCGTGATAACGAGAGAACTAGCAATGCCCAGGCATCCAAACAAAAACCAAAATATAGCCTTGTCAATGCTATCTGATTTGCAAGCAGCCACCATCATCTTAAGCAGAGTTCACACCGGACACGCTATACGTCAAAACGTATACGTCAACGTCAATTTGACGTACGCCGATACGTCGAAGAGGAGTTGAACATTGGCAGCCTGACGTATCCTTTGTCCCAGTTATCCCAGTTAACCCTCGCCCTACGGAGGGGGGGGGGGGGGGGCGGACAGGCCCCCCCCCCCTCTCTTAGGTTTTTCTTGAATAACTTTTGACACATAGGGTTCATCTTTCTGAAATTTTTGGTAGCTGAGTTTACAACAATTATACGTAGGCTGTACAAATTAATTTGAAATTAGTCAAGTATATTTGGAGATAATAATGTTTTGATGACGTCATGTTGGTAAAAAAATGAGAAATATTGGACAAATCGTAGAAAACAGAGTTTTAAATCAAATTGCAAACTCAATTCACCAAAGATACAAAATGCCATTCTCTTTAAAATGGCTATCTCAGATGTTTCAAAATTTTGGGTTTTTGACCCCCAAAATAAAATAAAAATGTTAAAAAAAAATCCAACAAAATCAAAATTTTCAAAGATATTAAAAAAACGGAATATATGTGAGAGAAATGAATATGGACCATACTCATACCAATTTCCAAAGCAATATCTCTATTATTGACTGAGTGATGGCTTCCTAAGTGTAAGAAACTAATGACGTCATTTTTTTAATAACTTTTTTTCATATATTTTTGGACAAGATACGAACAAATAATTACTTTTGTGTATTTCTGAGCCATAGCTGGTCTAGGAACATGCCTTTTTATTTATATTTATCAAATTCTAATTTTGAGGTTTTCTGAAGAGCAAAATCGCTTTTCTGGACGTGGTAAATCCGAAGCCATTCACTTGACCTGGAAGGTCACCCGTTGACCTGAAACCTAAAAATCACATAGTGCTAACCCGTCCGTTCCGCTGAACGATTACAGGTCAAGCATGGTGGTGCAACCAAGTGCACTTGTTTTTATGGCGGGTACAAAAACGTATTATAGGGACGAGGGGTGTGCCACGGGTAGTACGAGTTACCAATCCCAAATTGCCTACCATGGTAGGTAATTAGGGATTGGTAACCCGTACTACCCGCGGCGCACCCGTCGTACCTATAATACGTTTTTGTACCCGCCATACACCCGAGGTATCCGTCAAAAACCTACGGTGCCCGACATACACCCGTGATACCCGTTGTGCTCTTGTGGAGCACGTGATAAACCCGTTATAGCCAGTACTCATCCAGTATACCCGTGAAACACCCATGGCACCCGTTATATACTTATTAAACCCGTGAAAACTCCACCCCGGCATTGCATATATTTTTGTATATATTTTTATAATCTCTGGAACGGCAGATCCTTATAAAATAAAGGGATCACTGTTGGCACGAACGTGACAGTCACCCACGCATACACCCTTCCACTCGTCATCCATGACATTTAACTAATTACCTGGTATCTCCTGGATGGTTGTGCCCACACCAAAAGAAGAGCACGTGTACCCCCTTCCTTCCCCACCCATCTACCCCCCACAATCCATCCATGCTTTGCTATGTTGATCACTATATCTAATTATGTCCCAATTATCTTGAGTCTCGTGGATTCAGAGACATACATCAATACACGTGCCCGTGAGCACCCCTCCCCCCCCCCCCACCCATGAATAGTTATGTCGCTCCATGCAAAGAGGTTGACCAGTTCACCCGTTAACCCGTTAGCCCATTTATATTGTTTCGAAAGGCAGCTTGGAAGCGTATTAATGCCGATCCCCTGAAAGAAGCGCCCTGTTGAAATGTTTATGTGCATAGTGCATATTAACTGGGATAACTGGGACCTTTAAATTCGTTGCGGATAGACAGACAGACAGACAGACAGACAGACAGACTGACAGACTGACAGACAGACGCTTATCAAATAGTAATATAGATGGATGCATGGTGGGGGATGGGTGGGGGGGGGGGGGGCATGTGTTCTTCTTTTGGTGTGGGTACCACCATCCAGGAGATACCACCTAATTAGTACAATGTCCTGGATGACCAGTGGAAGGGTGTATTTAGTGGGTGATTGTCACGTTCGTGCCAACAGTGATCCCCTTTATTTTATAGGGATCTGCCGTTCCAGAGAACTTTTTTAACTCTGAAAAATTTGATTTTGGGCATTTTTTCACACAAAAATGGGTCAAAAACAGCATTTAAAAACAAAACAGAGATAAACATGTTGTAGCCCTTGTCATCTGCTATCTTTGGACGTTTTTTTGTGCATTTTTCCCAAAATATGGAATTTGTACGGTCTGTTTGAAAAAATATGATTTGGTAAAGGAAAACAAATATATAGCAGCTTTCGCTTGCGCCTTCATCAGCCATTATTTGTTTTTGTCTGACACCAGTGGCGGATCTACAGTTGGGCAAAAAAGGCAATTGCCTTGAAGTTGATTTCCTAAATGACCTGGCTTGATTATACAATAGATAATTTGCTGGAATTTTCGCTTTATTTAGCAAAGTTAAACTTTTTAATCTCTGGAAAACACTTTTAGCTATTTGTATAGCATTGTCAATCTTGAAATAGTGATGATAATTTTGATGTCTTGAGGACCCCCATATAGCCTCTATCGGCGAAATATTGAATTATGTCATCACGTGATCTTGATCACTGAGCGGAATATGTTGTTACGTGATTCAAAGGACGTGCACCCTTCTATTCCACCTAAGACAATCACAAATTTTAAATGAGAACATAACGAAATCACGTGACCTGACCTGAGCTCACATGCCAAAATTTCGAAACTTTTCCATTCGAGTTATAAAACAAGATTACCTTAAATTAATTTGTGGTTAATGGCTATTCTATTCTAATGATACATAGGCTTATACACAGATAACAGTAGACCTGGGTTTTACACGAAATATTCGGCCTCTTATTTTAAGCACAGTAGTGAACGACGGTGCTGGACTCTCATTTTCACGAGCCGAGAAATAAAAGTGTATCAGCTTAACCCGCGCGGCGCTGGGATCTCCATCCGAACGTGCGGCGCTGGGGGGTAAATTTTACCCCCCCCCCTCGTATCTTCCGAACCAATAACCGCAGCGAGACGCGCAAGGCGGCGATCGACAGCTCTCAGTAAGAACAATCTAACGCATGCCCGAAATTATTAACATAAGGTCACATGTCAGGTCACGGTCAGGTCAAGTGTCAAAATTTCAGTATTTGGGTTTTTGGGCTATACTTTCCATCCAAAGCCTTGTATCGCAACTATTATCTCACAAAGTGCTCCCAAATGTATAATGCATCTCCCGCATAAGTAAAAGTGAAATTTTAAGCAAAGGTCAAGGTAAAGGTCAGGTCACAAAAGGTCACAGGTCTACGAAAGCCATGCGACACATGTTGTATGGGTTATTTTACACGTATAATTCGATAGAAGCAGCCATTTTCACAGCCTGACACCATATCATCGCCCTCAGGTCAAGGTCAGGTCACAAATAAGGTCAAAATTTGAAATGGATTAATCTAAATAAACATTGCATGTTTCTAGACTAGTTTTGTCTTCGAAATACAGTGGTGTCATTTATTTGTCTGTATCTGGTCAGTAAAAGCCAAACAACTCAATTTAAAAAAATGACGTCATGAGTTATTTATTCTTAGAGAGCCATAAGTCAGTCAAAAATAAAGAAATGGCTTTGAAATTTGGTTTGAACATCGTTCATACTCGGCTCTCTAATATATCTTCCGGTTTTTTGAAAATTTTCAAACAAAAAACTTTTGTAGAAATTCTTCCAAAAAATCAGTTTTTTGCATTTTTTTGGGTCAAAACCCCAAAATTTTGAATATCTGAGATAGCCATATTAAAGATTATGCTACAGGAGCCTTTCTTGTAATCGTAGTTTTACGCAGGAGGTGTTCGTAGACAGTTTGCAGCTCCCAGTGCTAAAACATGACAACTCTTTGAAGTATATTTGAGAACCGGCATAAGTCATAACCCTGGTGTGTAACATGCGACATGCGTACTGCGTATCCTCCGACGCGACGCAAACGTCCTGTGACGTGCGAAACAAACGTCATCTGACGTGAACACAAACGCAAAAATGATGCTTCAATAATCTTCAAAACGAAACGATGACCCCAGCCTCAAACGATACGGCACCTTGTTAACATACCTACGACCCGGGGAGCCTCTGTCCCGACTGACTCCAAGACCATATCTATACAGGAAATATGACTCACGATTCATCAACTTTCCACATCATAATATATGCGCATATTGGCATATATGAAAACACCCGATAACACTATCAACACAAGAAGTTGAACGATTGCCATCTTCCCAGTCTGTTGCAACGCACCGGGAATTGCGCTTTAGAGGACACATACCTCAATGTCACTATACCTATGCTTCCTCTTGATTTATGTTCACCTCAACTCAATCAACCAGCAAAATGCACATCTTGATGCGAGATATATATCCAAGAAGAAACAATTAACTTAAAACAAGACAACACTCGCACGGCTCGCCCAATGCCAGCACCCTGAAGACCCAAGGTAACTTAACCCTATTGTAACAGGCTCCTGGCTACCCCTATTTGTAACAGGGGGGGGGGCGGATTCCGCCCCCCCCCCCCCCCGGAGATCTCGAGATCTACCCGTCCGATTTTCAAAAAAACAACAGAGTTTGGTTCCCCTCAACACGATCTACATTTCTAAATAATAAAAAAAATACATTTTTGATAGGGGGCAACAGGGGGGCAAAAACCACAAATTTTAGTGGTATTTTTGATCCAACATAGCTTTCATGTTTATAGACCGATTTTAACACAATTAATACGAATCGATAGAGATTGAATTGAAATTGATATATGACAGTGGCGTTTGAAAATTCAAAAATTATAGACGTTTGCAGGTCACTCAATATGGGGTGAAGTAAATGCGTAATAAAACCATTTTTTGATGTGTTTTTTTAAGAAATGAAATGGTATGTGATTGTGACATTAGGCAAAACAGTTAAAACTCTCTCTTTTTTTGCCATAAGCGGTACCATGTTAGTGAAAAAGGGGGGTAAAATTGGAAAAAATATTAACCGCAGACAGGTTGCTACCCAGCACTATAAATATGTTACTGATCGTAGATAGTTCCTTTTTGCATGTTGTCCTTCATAATAGGCGTATCCAGGATCCAAACTGTGGCGGCTCAATACCTTTTGATGAGTATATTATCCACTATTATGATACTAACTAGTCAACAGTGACTATTTCACTTACAACTTCAATTAACATTGCTTACCCCCCTTTTACCCTACCTGGACTCGCCTATTATCTTATAATCGTTCGTAGAGTAGCCTGTGGTGCGTGTTTCATCCGAAAACTACAGTATGTTATGTCATTGTACGCCCCATGCCTCTGAGTTTCCTTGCAATAATATGACCCCCTTTCTTCCATTCCTGAGCGCGCACTGTGCAAAAAATGACTTTATTCCCTTTCCTGCCTCATATGTGCATATATAATTATAAGCTAACCGTCTATTGCGCCGTTATCCCTGGCATATCGTCATAACCAAGCCAGTCACCCCCCTTTTCATGTGCCTGAACACGCCCCTGAAACTCTATATGTAATAAATTATGCAAATAATGGAAGCAGAAGCTATCTTTTACATCTTGATAACTATAAATGCCCCTTACATTGCTCTATTTGCTTCCCGCCAAGCATTGCATACTTCCTGGAAACCCCCCTCCCCCTTTCAAGCCCCTGAAACCGCCTCTGCCATGAAAATTTAGTGATATTTCATTAACATCTACTAATTTGCACTTGTTGCAATCACCGTGAACCGATGTAACTCCTTCATACTTGAGGCAGTTACGAAGAAACCGTGAAGATCGCATTTCCGTATTATCGCCAAATACGCCTCCGAACCCACCCAAAACTGTACCCTGGAACCGCCTCTGTTCAGGTTAAGAACTCAAAATTATTTTGACTCCAAATGCGGTATTCAATTCTATGAAAAGTCCCAAAATTGCATGGGCCTGCTCCCAGCCGTTCTGGAGATATCTGCGAAAAACATGAGGGGGGGGGGGGGCGGAATCCGCGGCCCCCCCCCCCCCCTGTTACAAATAGGGTTAATAACAAGGGTAGCGCGGGTTTGCCGCTTCAACACAGGGGCAATGGGTGCATGGTTTGACAACTAAGTAAAAACAAATATCCTAAACCAGACATATTTTTTCATAAGCATTATATACCATTGGTAATTAATTTAATTATAAAACGTTCAAACAATTGGACATTTTCATAAGCATCCAATACAAAATTCGTTTTTGCGGTAAATGGATGAGGCGGCAATGCCCTTATACATTGAGATTCATATTAACCACATGCGACCAAACCGGCGCAGCTGACGCTATTGCAATTATACGAAGCGGCAATGTACTTATACATTGAGGTTCCTGTTAACTTCCTGTCAGTAGAATTAACCAAACCGCAGCAGACGCTGTTGTAATTGGATGAGGCGGCAATGCACTTATAAATTGAGGTTCCTGTTAACTATTTGCTATTCGGTATCTCCGGAATCGGAGGACCAAACATCATCTGGCACGACTTTCTTTGATGCCTCAAACCCGCACCCCCCCTGATGAAGACCAACCGGCGTGCCCTACTGAGCCGCATGCCGGGAATAACATTCGCGAAGGATCCTAACCGAGATACTTTCTTGTTAACCACACAGAGAGCAAAAACAATAATCTAAAAAACAAAAAACAAGCTTACGAGATAAATAAAATAGCAATATAACAGCAACTTATCAGTGAGACCATTTGCATAATTGTTAATGACAGATAACTATATGTCTTAGAAAATCGCGTCATCCAAAATGGCGAACGAGATTATCCTATGAAGCTTAACGCGGTACATGCTTGTGCTTGTTAGGATCACAACGTGCGACATCCACGTAATTTGTGCTTCCGCCTCAAGTTTAACGAACGTGTCGCTGACTCTGCCAACAAACGTGTTGGCTTACACATATACATGTTACACATGTTATACAAATACGGAGCAGATCCGTGTCATTTTTACAATATGCTCCTTATTCTTTGGCAATATTACTAATGCAAAACTAGGTATTGGTATTAAAGATAGCGTTTGAATTGTTGATTCGACGAGTTGTGACGAGGAATTCTTCTTCTGACATCCCAAATATTTGTATTTTTGACAAACGCTAGTGGTTAAAATAACGAATCCTTGTCGAAATGAGTTAACAGTATAATCCAGATCCAATCAAAATCCATGAGGTATCTGCAAAAACTGATCCGATCCAAACCAGTCCATTCTGGTTTGCAGAAATTTTACATTTTCTACGTCAGGGCAAAACAGGCAATTGGGCAATGGCAAAACAGGCAATCGGTCGATCTATGACAGATCGACCAAGCCATAACACCATACATCTCAGCTTTTAACCAAACTACGTTTCGGGGACTATCTGGGCCGTAGATTCACATTATGAAATTGTCAGCTCCGTCCGTCAAACCGGTTTTCGAGTTAGAACCTTGGTCAACTTTGTTGTCATGCAAAACTCAAATTTTCAGAGGGCAATATCTACCATCTAAATCATGCGAGTCATATAAACCTATATATCATCAGAATTGTGAGGAACAATATCATATGATAATTTTTTCCATTTTTGTTTACATTTTTACATTGATCTTAGACCTGAGATCACGTGATTCTATAATGTGGCCATTCAAAATTCGGATTGTTTTTCTTACCAGAATCGTCTTCGATAAATTAGCCAGTTCACTGGTAAGAAAATTTACCATAGGGTTTTCTCTAAATATTGTATGTATATTTTTGTTTGGAAAAATCATGGTCACCACCATAGCACGTCTTTGGTAATAACTGTACATACAATTGTGCTAGAGAGCTTAACTCAACGGCATTATATGTGTCTCGTCGAGCTGCATTCAATGATGTATATATATATATATATATATATATATATATATATATATATATATATATATATATATATATATATATATATATATATATATATATATAATATATATATATATATATATATATATACTACTACTCCGAGTATTCGCTTGTGTGACGCAAAGTCTCGGCCGCGCCATTCATGTCTTTATTTGAAGTTGCCAGATGGTTAACGACTAGCTAGATGATATGTCATTTCCCCAAATCGACAACAAATATATTAATATAATAAGTTTGGTGATGTCTGTCCGATCTATTTTCCCTACAAATATATCGTGAAATACAACTGACCCCAAAAAACATGAAACGCTATGTTATTTATAAAAAGGTACCAGCAAATATCCTAAATCAACTAGATTAGGTACCTTAGGAATGTGATACTTTACGGATGGTACCAATGCAATAAAATAACCATCGTGAAAACGGCTATTGTAACACGTCTCCGTCAATACCACCACACCACCACCGCCACCACTCAAACTGATTACAGCGATCTGCAATTCGTCAGAATGCAACGGTCCCAGACATTTTAGTGTCGCTGTAAGTGTCGCTGCCTCTTAAGCACATAAGACGCTCCTCAACACTGATATCGACAAGTGTCAGTTAATCTGAAATAAAACTCCCCTGCACATGACATCGCCTCGACAGGCACCGAAAAGCTTACCCACGGCAAACCATGCTATCGGCCCCACACCGAGACCGGTAACTGATGCAAGTGTCGCCGATACGGCCATGTGGCCTCAGATAATGAGTTTCGGGGCAGCAACACTAGCAAGGATGGTAGGAGAGGGAGGATAGGAGAAGGTAGGGAGGTGGGGAGGAGAAGGATAGAAGAGGTTGGGATGGTGGGAGGAGAAGGATAGAAGAGGTTGGGATGGTGGGAGGAGAAGGATAGAAGAGGTTGGGATGGTGGGAGGAGAAGGATAGAAGAGGTTGGGGAGGGTGGGAGGAGAAGGAAAGAAGAGGTTGGCAGGAAGGGTGTGGAAAGATATGCAGAGTGCATACAGATGCCCGGGAAGCGAAGGGCAGGTCATGCTGGGTCATGCAGGTCATAACCCTCGCCATACGGGGGGGGGGGGGTCCTAAAACGACCCTCCCCACCTGAGGTTTTTCTTGCATAACTTTTTTACACATGCAGTTAATCTTGCTGAAATTTTAAATAGGTGAGTTTACAACAATTATACGTACGCTATACAAAATTTCATTGAAATTGGTTGAGAAATATGGAGATAA
>JAXIVJ010016715.1:0-28100 GCA_036785665.1 Chirona hameri | reverse complement strand
AATCCAGTAGTCAAAATCCAGCTATCCACAGTAAACAATTGAAATTTCTCGCGCTTCGCGGCATGACACAAGTTTGGCAATGGCGTATACAAATTTGGAAAATGGGAAAATAAATTCCACAGGGCCCACTCCCTTCATAAAATATTAACTTTCAAGCGGGCTACATGTTTAGCTAGTCTGCCGAGTTCCGAAAAAGGCGACGCGAACGCAACGACGCGGACATCGGCAACCCGGAAGCTGCTCCAGCGGTGCCCAACTTGCTGGACCGAAGTGCTAATTGTGGAGACCAGGTCAGGACCATCCTCCCCAAGCCATCTCGCCCCAAGCTCCTCCAGATCCACAGGGATCATTTATGCGCGGAACGTTGTTCTGCTCCTTGCTGCTTTCAAACCATTTGCACTATTGCCAGTTGTTTGTTACAGTTCGGTACATATGTATACAGTTAATTATTAACATATGTACTATTGAGCGCTGACTGCCACCGGTCATCGTAATTTACTATCCGAGGCTAATATATATGGAGAACTACCTTCATTTCAATTATTTTTAATCATACCAAGATGTGCAACCTGGAAAAGGGAAAAGGGACAACCTGAGAATAGGCTTGGCTCCACTCACGGTCTGGTTCCAATATACAAATTTCGTTTTCCACGACCTAAAATTAACATTTTCACGCCGCTTCGCGGCGTCACATCGGTGACAATCATCATAACGAAGCCATCGTCATCGTATTTGGTTCCTCGTAACGCTGAATTGATTAATAACATTTTTAGCTTCTTACCCCCTACATTTTCCACCACCTATAATTCTGGGTTTTATTTTCTGGGTTATCAGAAAACCCGTAAGATAATTCGCACCGCTTGGCGACGCTAAATAACAAGTGCCTATACTATAACATGCAAATCCACATACAAAATGCTGCAAAGGCTTAAATACACGCCAAAAATGGGGGTACATTTTTTTCGTCATTTCAGCCGACCAACCCCCCACCCCAACACTCAAAAATGGTTGGCGACGCCCCTGCGCAAGGTTCTTCGATCGGTAGGCTGTTCCGCAGTACAATCCCGACTGCAGGGGACTTTCTCAGCCGATTGGCGATCGCTATGTAGATACCACTTTCCATCTGATCGATATTGCAGAATTACGCTCGGACGAAAACTCAGCCTAAACAAACATATATACATGTTCGGCCACGAGGGGCCTTCTGCGATGAAACTCGCTGTCTGCTAGCCAGTTCAGATCACCAAATACTACGACTGCGATCATAACAAATCTCGTGAATGCCTCTACTGCGACCGAATATAAACCCCCAATTTTATGCTAAGTTAAACGTTTTACACCTATTAAATGCAATACTATTAGTTGGATATGTATAAAGGCCGGTTTACTAGGCTATTGTATGAGGACATGGACGTAGGAACGTCATGCAAAGCGTGTGTGTGGAGGGAGGGGGAGGGGGCAGTGAAACTTTTATCTTCTCTTGAGACAAACTAAAACCCCCCTATGCAATATGTCTTTGCATATTTGGGATCCTCTCGCCATGGCGAACCGTTTGCCACTTAAAATAAAACAAAACGGCCGAAAAGTGGGGGGGGGGGCCATGCTCCCCCTGTTCCTACGCCTATGTATGAGGAGACAAAGCCAAAGCCTTGTGCATTCTATCCGCATACTGTTCTTGTTCTACGCGCTTTTGCAATTTGCAAAGCTCAAAGAAAGCCCACGGAACCTCGGCAAGTGTTTCCAAAGCTAAAAACTGTCACTAACTGTGTGGGTCTATGGGTCAAAACACGACTACTTCTATGAATCCACAGGTCCTCGAGGTTAAAGAGCAGTTATTTGTCTCGTTTGTCGTCCGCTAGCGTACGAAGCTTTTCACTATATCAGACAAAGATCTATGTTCGGTGGGATTTTCATCCAGTCAAGGCGTGTACCCGGTGCTTAATGACTTCACGCCTCAGAACAATGACTTCCCTCAGTCACGCCAGCAAAGTCACAATGACTTCCGTCTGTGCAGCGGACAGCGGCTTAGATCAGCCCTCATTCTGCAATCCAGCAGTCCTTAGAGCCAAGACTTCCCCATGAGGGATCACTCAGCAGTCAGCTGGATCTGCCCAGCATTGTACGGCTGCTGAGCTGTCGATTCACGGTTCGCTGATCAGCGGAATTCCAGTCCGGCCGTCCGGTGTCCTGGTGCCTGGAAGTCACCGCAGGCCGGTTCGGCGCTGGCCGGTGTCCTTGCCGAACTGTCACACGACCGATGTACCAGGAAAACGCCGCGCGAAAGAAGACTGCGCTCTCTCCAGGAAAATGTAACGGCGAGCCAATGAACCGATATCGACTGTGTCAGGACAAGTAACCTCGTCAGGACGCCTTACACCGTGTGTGCCCCGCCCACGGTCCTACCGCACCCCTGATATCCCTATCTCTACCTCCTGGCCTCCCGTCTCTGCGCTGGCGGCCCAATTACCCCGCACTGATCTCACCCCGGGGAATTAGCCCCACTTAATCCGACACCAGGATAATCCGACTAGGATCCTCGTGACATGGCGTAAAACCCCGGCCGTGGCGCGCTGTGCTGGGGCGGCGGGCGGTAGCGGGCAGCCACGGCCCTGCAGCTCAGTCGCACAGGAACGGTGGCGCAGGGCGGCCAGCGCGGCGGCAGTGGTCCCTCCGGCTGTCTCTCGATCCCGTCACACTCAGCTGGCTGGAGGTGTGCAGGTCGTGGTACTCAGAAGTGGTACAGGAGCCCGGACAGCATGGCAGCAGACTCGCTCATGTGGGTCGCGCTGCTGGCGGCGACTCTAATGTCAACACTGAGCAGTGAGTAGATATGCGCATAGGCGTAGGAACAGGGGGACCGCGGGGCATGGACCCCTCACTTTTCAGCCTTTTTTGGGGGCTAAAATCTGTATTTTTGCTTGGTGAGAAAAGTTTTTGATGGCAAAAGGTTCGCCAAGACGAGAACAGCCCAAATCTGCAAGGAAATGTTCCATAGGGGGTGGGGGTACTCTCAAAACGTGATAACAGTTGCACTGCCCCCCCCCCCACTTTCGTGACGTTCCTACGTTCCTGGATAGGCGTCTCGTTTGGTGAATCCAGCTGAAACAGTGGTGACAAATCAGCTATTTGGTTTTCCATTGCAACTTTTCGTAGCCCTATGCGTAATGAATCATGAAAAGCAATATATTTAAAGATTAAGATCAAATTAATAATATTTGTTAGATGCAATATAAAAATATGATCCTTGTCGCTTAAAGCGAATGTTTCACCTTTGTATTTGAACTGAGATAGCCATTATCCTTGGCCGTTATTCAAATGTCTAAATTGTTCAGGTCATTTTCCCAAAAACTTATCCGTTTTTAAGAAATTGAATTCCAAATTTTCAAAATAGGGTCTATGGTAATGCCGCCGCTGATTGGCTGACAGTCACTTCAAGATAGTTGGTCCTGGAAGTCAGACGACCTGTATTTCTCGAACCTTTGTGAGTACGATGTAAACAACGGCCAGCATGGGCGGATCCAGAGGGGTGCCACGGGGCCATGCCCCCCCCCCAAACTACCTGAAATCGGCGCAAATTTGACACATTTTCTGAGATAATATAAAATCTAAGCAACTTTTACTAAGGAAAGTGTGTTCTAAATCAGTTATAGATGCACAAGCAAGCGAAATCCAATGAGTTTTCAGAATTGTGTGAGACTTTTGGGAATTTGCCCTCCCCTAAACTGACCCAAACCACCCATTCTGGATCCGCCCTTGACGGCCAACGCGATAGGTTGTGGTCCAAGTTGAAGTTTTCACGTTGTTTGAAGGCTCAGTTATGGATTGATTGTTTTTAAAAAAAATATAAAAATCTTGAGCTATCGCAATGCCTCGCACTCGTCATTGTGTTCTGTGCGGGAGAAGACACAGTTCCTCAATGTTTGTATTTAAGTCGCCAGAATTGTCTGAAACGATTGTGCTGGCAAATGGCAGTGTAAAGGTTTTCTCTATAGCTCTCTATAGCTCAATAATGACGTAATCATCCCAAATTTAAAACTTAATTCGTGCAAAGTTAAGTGACTTTTCGAGAGAAAAAATATCACCATCGTTTTCAGCACCACTTACTTCATATTTTCGACTACAGCCAGCGTATATTTGACAACTTTAAGAAAGGTGAAACATTCCCTTTAAATAGTACTTGTAGTCTTACAGCCACTATGTGATTCCGGTTGAGAAGGATGTACGGTAGGATTACCGTATTCTAAAACGAGTGTCAGTAGGCGTATAATCACAGCAGGTATAATGCACTGAAACATCAGTCTTCGGAGCTACGAAGCAATGGCTTGATACGGGGTATGTTCGAGTCATATGCTCGATCCTTGCAAGTTGGATTCGGACGAGCATTTTGAGTAGGTACTTTAAGGCCGGTTATTTACTTTTGACTTGGATGGCCTGCGTTCGGCGACATTGAAGTTCAGGCAGCTTAAACGCGTCGGGAACTATTTCTAGTGCATTGCATTGTACCAACATGGTTTATTGTAGAGCTATGTCTTCAAAGTAACGAACAATAACATGCGCTTTTCATTATGCTCGTTTTGCTCTATTTTTGGTAGGTACTTATGTGCTTACTAAATAGTTATTGTCATTTGCGACTTCTTCGCAACTAGCTAAAGTTTTAGAAGTGTTTTCAGTTATTTCGAATCTCGCTAATTTTTAACGAAAGCCTTCTATGTGTAGGTATATATTTGTCAAAGTCAAGGAGATTACCTAATAGCCACAAAGGAACACTTATCCAGGATAACATGGGGAGCGGAAACGCCTGTATTAGTACGGTTAGATCCCTTTTTATCCCCCCGTCAGCCGGTCCTACATCCTCTGTCACGCCCTCGTTTGCGCGGGACTGGTGGTGGCCGGCACCCGAGCCGCCCCCGGGAGTGGTGGTCGCCTCCATGGCTTGGGCCCTCCTCGCAGCTTCGCCCTGCCGGAGAGGGCACTGTAAGGCCATGGACGGCCGCCCGGTCGGCATTCCACTTCGCCCTACTTTACCTTTTCTTCTTCATCCCATGGTTGCGCAAGCGCAATGGCCTAAGCGAGCTGAAGCGGCCTTATCCTAACCAAACCAAACCAACATGTATACGGGAATATACGGGAATAATACGGGGATGCACTAGTCCTACGAAACATTCCTTCCAACAAAGTTTAGACGGATGTAAGCCGCGAGATAATCACAGTCTTACAATACAGAACTCGAGTTATTGTGTGGTCGTGTTCATTGCTGCTTCCTTTTTGACTTCTTCGATTAGAAATCGTCCGGGCATAAGCCGATCAACAGAAGTGAGCTCGTACATCAGAGCGATTATTTCGCCATTAGTCGGTGTTGACCAGCTTTGTGGTACCTCAGGACATGACGTCTGACCAGGAGAGAGCATTTCTGCTGCACCCCTGATCCGCGGCCGCCGGCGCCAAACGGGACTTGATGTGACGTCAACACAATATAATACAGCAGTCGCCCCACCATTAACCGGCACTAGGAAGCGCCGACTTCTCTGTTGGAGTAGCGTCTCCAGATGTCGTGTTGTTGTGACGCTAGTGATTCCAACCAGTGATTCAGTGATTCCAACCACATAGCAAACAAAATCCATCGTTAAATAGATCACACAAATTAAGATAATGGAGGCCACTGTGTGTCATTCGAACTGAGGCTACACTTCCGGTATTTCCAAACATTATACTCTGCCTGTCACACTTTTAATGCGAATTTTAATTTAGAACGTAGCCTTTGTTTTCTAGTTTCACGGTAAAATAGTTGAATACTTCTCAGCTATTTCTTCTCACGTTCTAGGTTAACAAATCACAATTCGTGACAACATCAGTGCATCCATCCAAACGCGCCAGCACACACCATCTTCACCGACTCTGCAAGACAACATTAACATAGGCGTAGGAACAGGGGGGGGGGGGCATGGCCCCCTCACTTTTCGGCCATTTTTGTGTGACTAAAATCTTTATTTTTGCTTGGTGAGAAAAGTGTTTGATGGCGAAAGGTTCGCCAAGACGAGAACAGCCCAAATATGCAAATAAATCTTCCATAGGGGGGGGGGGGGGGGTACTCTCAAAACGAGATCACAGTTTCACTGGCTCCGCACACTTTTCGTGACGTTCCTACGTTCCTGAACATTGACGCAATGCTTTAAGTACCGTGCTTATAACGCGCTACTTTGCTCCCTGCACCTTGCAGAGGTATTACAGCAGACGTGAAGGAGCCCCGAGCCGGACCTAAGTGTTAAGCATACCTATCCGGACCAAAAGCCTTATTACAATACCTCTGAATGAGCCGCTCACGCGCTGCCCACCGCCTGCTGCCGGCTTGGTGGCCTGGTGGGGGTCAGCTTGGGGGGTTAGTTCTGCTCTCCGGGATGGCTGGCCACTGGTCACAGACAGCTGCCTGATCACGTGACTACGTGAGCTCCGCCGCAACAGAGCAGCTGCCCGACCACGTGACCAGGTGTGAGCCCCGCTCCTGGACGTCCAGCGTCAGCGCGCCCAGGTGGCATTGGCACACAGGTGGCTGATTCGCGGGAATCATCAGTCAGAGCCCCGCATCCTGGACGCCAGTTAATAAACTCCGTGATTAACCCAGAAAAGTAATCAAGTTATTTCAACAGAGAGTCGTGAGACATACGTCCGTCAGGTGATACATTCCGTACGTCTGTCCGTCTGGTGATACATTCCGTACGTCTGTCCGTCTGGTGGTACATTCCGTACGTCTGTCCGTCTGGTGATACATTCCGTACGTCTGTCCGTCTGGTGATACATTCCGTACGTCTGTCCGTCTGGTGATACATTCCGTACGTCTGGCAGTCTGGTGATACATTCCGTACGTCTGTCCGTCTGGTGATACATTCCGTACGTCTGTCCGTCTGGTGATACATTCCGTACGTCTGTCCGTCTGGTGATACATTCCGTACGTCTGGCAGTCTGGTGATACATTCCGTACGTCTGTCTGTCTGGTGATACATTCCGTACGTCTGTCCGTCTGGTGATAGATTCCGTACGTCTGTCCGTCTGGTGATACATTCCGTACGTCTGTCCGTCTGGTGATACGTCTGGCAGTCTGGTGATACATTCCGTACGTCTGTCCGTCTGGTGATACATTCCGTACGTCTGTCTGTCTGGTGATGCATTCCGTACGTCTGTCTGTCTGGTGATACATTCCGTACGTCTCTCCGTCTGGTGATACATTCCGTACGTCTGTCTGTCTGGTGATACATTCCGTACGTCTGTCTGTCTGGTGATACATTCCGTACGTCTGTCCGTCTGGTGATACATTCCGTACGTCCGTCATGTGACACATTCCGTCACTGGCGGATCCAGGGGGGGGGGGGCGGCAGGAGCAAAAGCCCCCATCCCAAGCTCGACAGGGGCGGCAATAGCAATTAGCCCCCCCCCCCCCAACAACAAAAACTAAACATAAATCTGCTGAAACTGGCGATGAAAAATGGGTACCTACTACTTACGAAAAAAAGAAACTTTTTGCGAAAGAAATATATTTTGTTTTTGCCTCGTTCGTGTTTCTTCTATTTTGTAGCATTTTGGTAGCAGTAGGGATAGGGAAAGTGACGCGTCTGACGCAATTTTGGAGTGATTCACAACCAACGTAAGTTATAATTTGTCCACGCAGCGTCACAGCCTTTGGTCTCCTGCTGTCTGCTGGGTGGCAGAGGAGCGCCTGAGCGAATTTCCTTGTATAGGTACCTATGTTGTGTGGAATACGTCTACTAGTATTAAGTAGGGTAATTAGGTTCGGTTAAACAAAATCAAAATGTTCTTCTTTTTGTAGCTGGGGCATTCCACGACAAATCGACAAAAACAAAGTCAAAAATGACACCGTCATGTCACTGATATTGACCAAAATTGGTATATGGGGCAACCTGGGGCGCTAAAGCGAGCTGTGAAAGTTGTATTGCAATGCAAGCAGTGGTTCCGGAGATATTGCCTCGGGCATTTTTATAAGGTCACGGTGCATGTCAATCTTTGTCAGCCCATATGGCGAGGAATTTATGCAGCAATATATATTTATTATATGCCAATAGAATGGCAATGAGCTGTTTTATAACACGGTTATATTGATTTTTCCCTTTTCGAAAATTTCGAAATTTAGTACGTTTTCGAAATTTTACAACTGTTTTGGATACCTTTTCTCAAACGTGTTTAGAATTGTTCGCTATGCTATTCTTACGTGTAAGGACGTGTCAATTAGGTGCAAAAATAAAATTGAAAGATATTTGCCTTTCTAAAAAAATATGTTATTCGCTTATAACTTTTGACTGAATAAAATTAGAATGGTACAGTAAACGTCATTTTGCTGTTCTCATCAAGACGAGTTGAATTCACTGCAGCATGAACTCTTTCTGACATTTGATGACCTTGATCTTAAATTTCGAAGTTAGTATTTTTTTTTTACATTTTGAATCTTTTTGGATACCCAAGCCAAATGTATTTCCTATTTTTGACTTTATTATTGTTAAGTGTAAAGAAGTTTCGTTCAAGAATACAAATACAATTGATGGTTATTTGTCTTCAAATATGCTAAATTTTGCCATTTCATATGATCTTTTTGCGGAAGATGTTATTCCCAATAACTTTTGACTGAATAAAGATAAAAAGGTAGAATGGACACCATTTTGTTATTTTCGTCAAACTTCGTTGAATGATATGCAGTATGACCTCTGTCTAACATTTGGTGACTTTCACATAAGGTCAATGATAAGGTTCCAGGTTAGGTTTCCAATTGTGACCTATGTGGCGATGTTATATATCTTAAAACTTGTCTTGTTGCGAGGAATTCGATTGTGCTTAAATAACGCGTAATCGTCAATGGCAACTTTTTAATTCATTTTAATTTGAATGTCGAATAGCAACTTCATAACTTCCTTCTCGGTGACAGGTGTAAAGAAAGCCCGAAAATGTCTCAGTTTGCTTCACAATCATCAACGATCGCGCAATTATCTTAATACCAATTAATTCCTATCTTCAAGACAAGTTCAAAGGTAAATAGCATTGCCATGTAGGTTAAATTAGGAAATGTGACTGTGACTGTGACCTTGCACTGTGACTGTGACCTTGCACTTGCACTGTGACCTTGACCTTAGGTCAAGGTCATCAAATGTCAGAAAGAGGTCATGCTGCACAACATTCAACGCGTCTTAATTATAACAACAAAATGGCGTTTATCCTGCCCTTCTAGCTTTATTTAGTAAAAATGCATTAGCGAATAACGTATTTTTATATAAAATAGCATGTAATTCACACGTCCTTACACGTAAGAATAGCATAGCGAAAATTTAGAAATACGTTTGATAGTACGATAGTACAAATAATCGATATTTACTGCGTGGTCGTATTCCGCATCACAAGGCGGGAAGGGTGCTGTAGTGAGCGTTACCGAGCAGTTAGCATGGCCAGAAGTCACTTTGTGTTCATACGATAGTAAACATAAATTTGCATTACTCTTTTTATTTGAAAAGGTCTATTGTGGTCTGTGGACTCGAATACCAAAACAATGTGATCAACCCTGAACCGAAGTCCGCAAAAGGGAAAAAATGGGGATACCTTTTAGGTCATATGGAGGCCCTGGGGCTCAGGACCCGGAAGGCCCCCAGTGCAATTAGCCCCCTCTCCCCCATATTGGGAGGCTGGATCCGCCAGTGCATTCCGTCCGTCTATCCGTCATGTGACACATTCCGTCCGTCTATCCGTCATGTGTCACATTCCGTCCGTCTATCCGTCATGTGACACATTCCGTCTATCCGTCATGTGACACATTCCGTCCGTCTATCTATCATGTGACACATTTCGTCAGTCTATCCGTCATGTGACACATTCCGTCTATCCGTCATGTGACACATTCCGTCCATCTATCTATCATGTGACACATTCCGTCCGTCTATCCGTCATGTGACATATTCCGTCAGTCTATCCGTCATGTGACACATTCCGTCCGTCTATCCGTCATGTGACACATTATGTCTATCCGTCATGTGACACATTCCGTCAGTCTATCCGTCATGTGACACATTCCGTCCGTCTATCCGTCATGTGACACATTCCGTCCGTCTATCCGTCATGTGACACATTCCGTCCGTCTATCCGTCATGTGACACATTCCGTCCGTATATCCGTCATGTGACACATTCCGTCCGTCTATCCGTCATGTGACACATTCCGTCCGTCTATCCGTCATGTGACACATTCCGTCCGTCTATCCGTCATGTGACACATTCCGTCCGTCTATCCGTCATGTGACACATTCCGTCCGTCTATCCGTCATGTGACACATTCCGTCCGTCTATATATCATGTGACACATTCCGTCCGTCTATCCGTCATGTGACACATTCCGTCCGTCTATCCGTCATGTGACACATTCCGTCCGTCTATCCGTCATGTGACACATTGCGTCCGTCTATCCGCCAAATGACACATTCCGTCAGTCTATCCGTCATGTGACACATTCCGTCCGTCTATCCGTCATGTGACACATTCCGTCCGTCTATCCGTCATGTGAGACATTCCGTCCGTCTATCTATCATGTGACACATTCCGTCCGTCTATCCGTCATGTGACACATTCCGTCCGTCTATACATCATGTGACACATTCCGTCCGTCTATCCGTCATGTGACACATTCCGTCCGTCTATCCGTCATGCGACACATTCCGTATATCCGTCATGTGACACATTCCGTCCGTCTATCCGCCATGTGACACATTCCGTCCGTCTATCCGTCATGTGACACATTCCGTCCGTCTATATATCATGTGACACATTCCGTCCGTCTATCCGTCATGTGACACATTCCGTATATCCGGCATGTGACACATTCCGTCCGTCTATCCGTAATGTGACACATTCCGTCCGTATATCCGTTATGTGACACATTCCGTCCGTCTATCCGTCATGTGACACATTCCGTCCGTCTATCCGTCATGTGACACATTCCGTTCGTCTATCCGTCATGTGACACATTCCGTCCGTCTATCCGTCATGTGACACATTCCGTCCGTCTATCCGTCATGTGACACATTCCGTCCGTCGGTCCGTCATGTGACACATTCCGTCCGTCTATCTTTCATGTGACACATTCCGTCCGTCTATCCGTATGGCAGTCCCCGGCGACTAAGTTATATTATATTCCGACAGCGACTGACCGTGAGCCGGCTCTGCCGACAGCGCCGGTTCACGGTATACCTGCCATATACATATCTGTCAACCTTTGCCTTCAACTTCACGTAGGGTTGGCTTAATGTTCTCACATAGCCGATGTTCCGACTAAAAAAGTCTGTAGCAGGAATCAGCGAGATCTGGCTTGCGAAAATATTTCCGCTGGAAAATAGCGCATGGTTGTAGGTAATTTGTTTTTGGCCCAAATCACAATTGACATTTACTTTGCTGGAAATTAAGATCAACTTGCAAACTAGCGATAGTCAAAATTGGACCGATAGAGATAGTCAGATGGCAGTTAATATAATTGCCGTGACGTGTAGTGTTCCTCAGTAGTACCTACGCCTACGAGGCAATGATAAAACACCCCAGTCGAATCTCAATACTCACGAGAAAACTGCGTAAATGATGGGGCAGCTCATCACATATCACGTATATGTTTCTTCAGATTGTGGCAGTTTTGTGTTTCCTTCTCAAAATTTGGACGGTTAAGGATCGACAATGTACCCAGGGGCGTCGTTTTCTGAAAATGATTGGTAGGGCCACAATGCTAACTTGAGATATTTTAAGGTCATTCTTACCCTGCAACGCCATAGGCCTAATGTTAAAATGTGACATTATTGATAGGGCCCTGGCCCTGCTAGGCCTATAGAAAACGACACCCACGAATGTACCGTTTTGCGACCTTCGAGCAGGTTTCTCTTTTCCTTCGTATGCTACTCGGCAATAAGCACGCTTTTCTTGGAACGCTTTGTTTCAGTTTTCCTGCTCAATCACAGTCTACCTCATTTATTTACGCAAATGGCTATTTGCTGCTTGTTGTGGATGAGCGTGGGAACTTCATGAAGTTGTGTGTAAACATAGGTACCTACGTACCTACCTTTCATTTTGTCGACCTGCCATAGGACGAAGTCTTTTTTTAACTGCCTGTTCATTGCATTACAGGCTCTTATGTTGTTGATTTTGTGCTTTATCGTCAAAATGTTGAAACCCGTTCCGACATCATTGGTACTCAATGCACCTTACACCTTTTAGCGATTGCCATCCTAAGCGGATCTGTTCTGTCGGTCTGCTGCGCTTTTCGCTCCCGAGAAAACCGTCCTGACCTGTCAAGGCGACCACTGCTCCAGAAGTGATCAGACTCGCCCTGGACACTGTTACCTCGAGATTACACGAGTGAGCGGCCATTTTTCCTCGCTCGCCTGAAAAACACCTGCGTTGCGTCAGCCGCGGCCGCGCCGCTTTCGCAAATTGTGACGCATCCGGGCGTGCGCGCGCCACCGACCGTGCAGCGGACGCAGCCCGGGCGTGGAATTTTGGTTACAAACCCCCTGAGCACGAGGGAATTTTTGGTTCGGAGAATTGCCTGCTTGTCATTCGACTTCCGGCGTGACACATGACGGGGAAATTTAACGGTGAAGGAATATTGTTGCCAACAGGAGCGTTCCCCGGAGCTGTGACCAAGGACGAAAAGTACCCTGTTCCATTATACAGACCAGATATAATAATACGATATAATAATATCTGATACTGAGCAATCCGGCTGCCTGCAGCGCGAGAAGAGTGATCCATCTAAAACTCGGGCGATAAACTACATAATTGCGAAATTGCGTTCACGCGAACGCTCACGAGCGTTCGCTGAGCCAGAAGTGATTCGTGTAAACGGTCCCAATAACATTTTCGACATTCCTAACAAGTGAAGGATACACAGATAAAGTGGCGGCGCCTGAGCGACGGAGCCGGATACGGGGTGTTATGCTCTGATCCGGGATGCTGTTACCTACAGCCGGCGTGGAAGGCTCCCACGCTGGCGTCGGACAAACCCGTGTTAGTAGCCGTGTTTAATGGTATTTCTCTCGCTGAGTGATCACGACTGTGTACTAATCGCCGTTCAGCATCGGTCAGGCGCCGCTGTCTGGTCGGGGTCCTGCTCTGTACGCCACTATAATCACCCCAACACTCCTGCCGAGGGTCCGGTTAGGGGCACTGATCACCCCAACAGTTCTGTTGAGGAACTGGTCAGGGGCACTGATTACCCCAACAGTTCTGTTGAGGAACTGGTCAGGGGCACTGATTACCCCAACAGACTGTTGAGGAACTGGTCAGGGGCACTGATCACCCCAACAGACTGTTGAGGAACTGGTCAGGGGCACTGATTACCCCAACAGTTCTGTTGAGGAACTGGTCAGGAGCACTGATTACCCCAACAGTTCTGTTGAGGAACTGGTCAGGGGCACTGATTACCCCAACAGACTGTTGAGGAACTGGTCAGGGGCACTGATCACCCCAACAGACTGTTGAGGAACTGGTCAGGGGCACTGATTACCCCAACAGTTCTGTTGAGGAACTGGTCAGGGGCACTGATCACCCCAACAGTTCTGTTGAGGAACTGGTCAGGGGCACTGATCACCCCAACAGACTGTTGAGGAACTGGTCAGGGGCACTGATCACCCCAACAGACTGTTGAGGAACTGGTCAGGGGCACTGATCACCCCAACAGACTGTTGAGGAACTGGTCAGGGGCACTGATCACCCCAACAGACTGTTGAGGAACTGGTCAGGGGCACTGATTACCCCAACAGACTGTTGAGGAACTGGTCAGGGGCACTGATTACCCCAACAGTTCTGTTGAGGAACTGGTCAGGGGCACTGATCACCCCAACAGACTGTTGAGGAACTGGTCAGGGGCACTGATTACCCCAACAGTTCTGTTGAGGAACTGGTCAGGGGCACTGATCACCCCAACAGACTGTTGAGGAACTGGTCAGGGGCACTGATTACCCCAACAGTTCTGTTGAGGAACTGGTCAGGGGCACTGATCACCCCAACAGACTGTTGAGGAACTGGTCAGGGGCACTGATTACCCCAACAGTTCTGTTGAGGAACTGGTCAGGGGCACTGATCACCCCAACAGACTGTTGAGGAACTGGTCAGGGGCACTGATTACCCCAACAGTTCTGTTGAGGAACTGGTCAGGGGCACTGATCACCCCAACAGACTGTTGAGGAACTGGTCAGGGACACTGATCACCTCAACAGTTCTGTTGAGGAACTGGTCAGGGGCACTGATTACCCCAACAGACTGTTGAGGAACTGGTCAGGGGCACTGATTACCCCAACAGTTCTGTTGAGGAACTGGTCAGGGGCACTGATCACCCCAACAGACTGTTGAGGAACTGGTCAGGGGCACTGATTACCCCAACAGTTCTGTTGAGGAACTGGTCAGGGGCACTGATCACCCCAACAGACTGTTGAGGAACTGGTCAGGGGCACTGATTACCCCAACAGACTGTTGAGGAACTGGTCAGGGGCACTGATTACCCCAACAGACTGTTGAGGAACTGGTCAGGGGCACTGATTACCCCAACAGTTCTGTTGAGGAACTGGTCAGGGGCACTGATCACCCCAACAGTTCTGTTGAGGAACTGGTTAGGGGCACTGATCACCTCAACAGTTCTGTTGAGGAACTGGTTAGGATCGGCTCACTCAGCTTGGGATCAAACCCGCCAGAATCGCAGCCTCCCGGCTCGCGTCAAATCTCGGATTGTAAAGAGAATATATATTAAATCACTCCGAGAAAGATAATTTTCGTTATTCCGGGATAATGCTTTGCTAGAGGCCGTGTGATGCGTCCGTCTTTATCCGTCCTTCAACGTACGAAGGTGGATTTTAAACGTGTCTCATCTCAAGATTAGATTTAAGGAAAACAATCCTCAACATGGGATTTAAGTAAAACTTATGTAGTCTTGTTTATTCTACACAAGTCTGGGGCTTAGTTTAACGTGGCAATGATGCGGCATCAGACATTCGCTCAAACAGTTTTATTGTCAGCCGCGTCAATAAGATTGAAACTAGTCATATGTGGAGATTAAAACCCCACAAATAAATAAATAATAATATTTTGACCCAGACAGACAGTTATGATCGAGCATGAAACGTTCTGACAGATGCTGGTTACCGATTATCGGTCCGCTACCAACAGACTGCCAGGGCCTGCACAGACAATGGGGATTGTGTACGATTGGCGACGAGCATCCTTCCTCCTTCTATTGTGTGCGGGGAAGCACGCTTATGATTCAGCCCTCGTGTCCGTGAAAATACAGCATGTCCGTTCAGGTAGTGATTTATTTCGTCACGCTATTGGATCACGAGTTTTTGTTTAAAATCCCGAACTCTTGTTCTGACAATTCCAACGTCCCCGATAATAAGGTATATCGAGTGTCGACTCGTTTTTGATATCTTGCGGAATTAGATAGCGAGATGAACTTAGTATTTTTGTATCGATAATGATCATACGTATAACTTAAAGATAGATCACAAACCACAATGCATGTTATTCCTCGCATTGTGGCGCAGTGCAAACGAGGAAAATTTGAGCAACTTTGCCTTTCCATAAAGTGGTATTATGGACAACGTTCTAATTAATAACAGTTCCGTTCGTTTATCATTGACAATGATCAGCTACAAATGTAACGCTACCAACAGTCATTGTTTGGTTGCGAAAGCAAATCCGCGAATTTCCTCCGCTCAGCCTGCCCGTGCTGAGTTTATTGCAGTGGCCATCACTAACCATGCGATGTCTGCTTCAGCGCCCCGACTGACCGCGTCTCGATGCATGTTTCAGCAACAATGACTGACCGTTCCGTGTCTGTTTCAGCGGTCTCGTCGCTGGACCTGTCTCCGTCTGAGCCCACTGCTGGCCGGTCCGCAGAGCTGCTGTTCCGTGAGAAGCGGGCCGCACCGCCTTGCTACCCGTGCCATGGCGTGTCGGGTGCCTGCTTCCACGGCTGGCAGGCGTGCGACGGCAACCGGCAGTGTCCAGGCGGTGAGGACGAGGCCAACTGCGTGCACCCAGAGCTGGGGCATCAGTACGGTCGCCGGCCGGATGCCACGCTGCTGCGCGGCGCCGGACGCCGCATCTTCTTTACGGGTATCTCGCTGCAGGGCTGCGGCATGGTGTGTTCAAACTTAGAGCCCGATTGCCGCGCCTTCACCTATAGCGACGGAGAGCCGACGCGCGCCTGCACCCTCTACACCCGGCCGGGCAGATCGTACGAGAGCATCGGCACGATGCTGTACGAGAGGCAGGATCCGCCGGCGGAGGAGCCCTTCGCGGGGTCGGCGCCGTCTGCCACCCCAGCACCGGCGCTGGGCCCGCCGCTGACGCTGCTCGGACAGCTGTTCGTGGCCAAGCTTCCGGTGCTGGTCGAGCCGGTGAACCAGGATCTGGCGCCGCTGGCGCGCGTGGGCAGCGCGGCCAAGTGCGCCAGCTCGGACGCGTACCAGTGCTCGACCGAGCAGTGCATCCCCGCCTGGCACGTGTGTGACGGCAGCGTCGAGTGCGTCGGCGGGAGTGAGGAGAAACTCTGCGCCAGCCTGGCGCGCGCCTTCGAGGAGGCGAGCGAGCCGCGGCCGGCCAGTCGGCGGCTGGCGAGGCCGCCGCGCGTCAAGTCTCGCGCCAGCTGCGCGGCCGCCTGCCTGTGGCACTGGACCGGCGGCATCGCCTGCACCGCTTTCGTGTTCGACGGCCGCTGCGAGCTGGGCTGCCTGGACTGCGGCGGCGACGGCCGCTGGCTGGCCGGGAGGAAGTACGAGCAGCTGGAGCCGCTGGTCGGGATGGCGGCTCTGTTCGACCAGCTGCAGCCGCTGCCGGAGGCCGAGCGCGCCATGGCCCTCCGCGCCATGTACCGCATTGGCAGCGTCGTCACGGGACACGACGCGCTCGGCGACCAGAAGTTCGAACTGCAGGGCAACAACGAGATAAACGCGTTCGATTCGAGCGCCGACCGCATGACCACGCCGGCGCTGCCGCCCAACGTACTGCAGCGAACCGGCGGCAAGCTGGTGCAGGGCAAGTACCGCACCACAGTGGTCGGCTACATGTACACATCGCGCCAGCTGGTCGGTGGATCTGTGGTGCCGATGTACGTCACGGGCGCCTCCATCAGCTTCACGAACCCGGCGCTGGCCGACTCCAACTTGGCGACGAGGATCCGCACCACGAGGACGAGCCGCCGTCGGTCGCGGACGCAGACCAAACCGGCCAAGCTTGTCGTCCAACCAACCGCTATCAACGCCGCCCCGGTCGAGAAGACCGCCGAGCCGTTCAAGGTCGCCCCGGCTCCACCGCGCGCCATCGAGGGCTCCTCTGCTCCGCCGCCGCCGCCGCCGCCGACCACGACGACGACGACGACCCCACGTCCGTCGCCGCCGCCGGTGCCGCGTGTGGCCGTCCAGCCGGCGCTGAGCAGTGGCCCGCACGTGGCTGCCATGGACGGCTTCGGTGCACCACTGGGCGAGACGCCGATGTGTGGCCGCAGGCCAGTCGACGAGGCTCTGCAAACTCGCAGCCTGACGCAGTCGCTGCGCGTGGTCGGCGGCAGTGCGGCCAGCTACGGCAAGTACCCGTGGCAGGCGCAGCTGCTCGCCTTCAACTCGAGCAGCGGACAGTTCGAGCACCAGTGCGGGGCGGTCATCATCAGCGCGCACCACCTACTGACGGCGGCGCACTGCGCCACCGGCGGCGCCCGGCTGCGCGCGCTGGTCGGCGTCAGCGACCGCAGCCGGCCCGATGAAGCCGAGCGGCAGGCGTTTGACGTGGCCAACGCGGTGACACACCCGCAGTATCTGGCCGGGCCGCACGGCTCCTACTCGGACGACATCGCCGTGGTGCGCATTCGCGGACCGGGGATCCGGTTCAGCGCGTTCGTCCAGCCGCTGTGCCTGCCGCGCGGCAGCGGCGGCGGCGCCGGCCACGCTGGTCAGATGTGTCAGATCAGCGGCTGGGGTCGGCGCGAGTTCGACTCGCCGAGTGAGGCGGAGCTACAGCTGCGAGGCGCCAGTGTGCCGATCGTCTCTGACCCGTTCTGCAGCACCCGTGAGGTGCACGGCCAGCGGTTCCGGCCCGGCAAGATGGTGTGCGCCGGCGCGCTGGCCGGCGGCACGGACAGCTGTCAGGGCGACTCGGGCGGCCCGCTGGCCTGCGCCGACAAATCCGGTCGCTGGACGGCCGTCGGCATCGTCTCGTACGGCGTCGGCTGCGGCATCATCAACAAGCCGGGCGTCTACACCAAGGTGCAGGAGTACGTGGACTGGATCGATGGGGTCATTCGGTTCGTGTAGAGGCGTCAGCGGCGGCGGAGACGGGGGCGTCAGCGGCGGCGGAGACAGGGGCGTCAGCGGCGGCGGGGACGGGGGCGTCAGCGGCGGCGGGGACGGGGGCGTCAGCGGCGGCGGGGACGGGGGCGTCAGCGGCGGCGGAGACAGGGGCGTCAGCGGCGGCGGGGACGGGGGCGTCAGCGGCGGCGGGGACGGGGGCGTCAGCGGCGGCGGGGACGGGGGCGTCAGCGGCGGCGGAGACGGGGGCGTCAGCGGCGGCGGGGACGGGGGCGTCAGCGGCGGCGGGGACGAGGGCGTCAGCGGCGGCGGGGACGCACAGACGCTGTGTCGGAAGCGAGCGTTCCAGGTTCGATAGTGGCTTCCGCCGGGATATGGGAGGATTGGCAGCGGAGTGAGATGTAGTGGTGGATGGATATGCGGTATGCTATATATGTCTAATGTGATAGACCTACTGTACGACAGTTACAGCCAGAGGCGTAGGAACTATGTTCAAGTTGGGGGGGGGGGGGGGGGGGGGGGCATTCTGAAGTCGAATCTTTCCATGCAACGCCCATAGGCGTAATGTTAAAATGCAAAATGTTGGGGGAGGCTGCCCCCCCCCCACCCTGTTCCTACGCCTATGGTTACAGCATATGCAATGCTGCGAGATACCACCAATGCAGCGTAACCTGATGTAGGAACAGACCATATGCAATGCTGCGAGATACCACCAATGCAGCGTAACCTGATGTAGCGACAGACCATATGCAATGCTGCGAGATACCACCAATGCAGCGTAACCACCAATGCTGCGAGATACCACCAATGCAGCGTAACCTGATGTAGCGACAGACCATCCGCAATGGAAGTCTTGGTTTTGCAGCTAATGGCCTTGTTTACGAGATCTCTGATCTGAATTAGAATGTGACGAATATAATTGCGCATAATTATTTTACATCGTGTTACGTGTACATCGTGTTTCGTGTTAAATTCATAAACGTCTCAAAAAGATCTCGGTGTGGTGGAGATTGTGAGACCACGCGAATTGAAAGTCACCATGGAACCAGATTTTGACAAAAGTGCAATGACCATGGCCCTTTAATTCCCTTACGTGTAAAGCAAAGTGTAAAGCGAAGTGACCTTGCGTGTAAAGCAAAGTGACCGATGTCCGCAGCAGTGCAGCTGTAGCTTTATCATTACGATATATACGTTGTTTCTAGATTGTGTGCCTGGCGATCATTTTATGTGGAAGCTGTAGAGAGTCAGCTGTTGTAAAGGAGGCTTGAGTGAAATATGTAAACGGAAACTGTGAGAAAGCACCGCATTAGGTCATCGTGATTAAAGCAAGCATTGTGTTATATTTATTTTTCAATACGTTTACTTTGCCTGACATTGTCGGCTAGCTGTGGAAAGCTGATATCCTCTCATTTTACCTGCCTATTGAATACTAAATCAGCGAAAGACACTCGGTTACATCGTGTTTGACAAGACACTGGTTCATGGTAAACGATTATTGTCATTCACTGTATTAATATAACTTCCTCTGGAGTACAGACAAGCTGGCAAAGGACTTCTCTTATTCAGCCCCATATACAGAAGACATGGCTTACAACTTACAAGCCGTCCATGCCCACTAGCGAATCCGGGGGGGGGGGGGCAAAGTGGCCATGGACCCCCAAACCGCATGAAATCGGCGCAAAATTGACACATTTCCTGATATAGAAGAAAATCTAAGCAACTTTTACTAAGGAAAGTTTGTTTTAAATCAGCCATCAATGCATAAGCAAGCGAAATCCGATGAGTTTTCAGAATTGTGTGAGACTTTTTGCAATTTACCCCCTCCCCCTCCCCTTCCAAACCACCCGTGGCAGGGCCTGCCCCCTCAAACCACCGTTCTGGATCCGCCAATGTGCATGCTGATATAATACATAGCCGACAGCCTGACCAAAACGGTAGCGGGCGGGAACAGGCAGCAGACAAGTGAGGGAAGGCGCATAAGGAGTCGCTAAAACATACATAGATACCTAAACTGGGTCTGCCAAAGCTGTGAACTGTGCAGCCTCAAGCCCAGGGGCGTACCGCGTAGCTTCTCCAGAAAAGTTGGAGGGACTGAGCTGGGAAAAAAATCGCTTAAAGTACCATCACAATCCACAACATACAAATTTCTCCCCGGATTTGACCCACTTACTCGTCCATGTCGGGGGGGGGGGCTGAATTCCAAGTTGGGGGAGGCTTCAAACCCCTTACTGAATAGAATAGGATCCTACACCCCTGCTCAAACCTCTACACAGTACACACAGTTCTCCGTTAAAAGCTGGCGTGACGACGAGCCGATTCATGCGAGACCCGTTGCGACCGATTCGGACGGTAAACAAAACTAGAGGGTATATCGGCTTTACAATTTCGTTCGTATTCGTCTTCGTGACCCCCATGACCTCTGGATGAAAATTTGTTGGTGGTGGTAAAATAATTGGTGCGTCCTAATGTTATTTACTATCGTTTGAGCGACTGCATGTTAACATGGGAGAAGGGGTCATTTTTCAAGCTTGAGTGGCCCTGAAGATCAAATTTGAACATGTCACGAATAGGGACTATGATTTTCGGTGCCGGCATGTGCTCTTGTATTATTTCCCTGAGTTTGGTTGAAATCGCCACGTCCCGCCCTCTCAGCGAATATATATATTGAAAATAACTGGAAATTTTGACGGCATCTGGAGGCTGTACCTTTGAGTGTCACACATTGCCACTGTCTGGAAATTTGCGGAAAACATTTCTACACCAGTATGCGGAGTCTTGAGCTAATTGGTGCGTCCTTTTGTTACTTATTATCGTTTGGGTGACTGCATGTTAACATGGGAGAAGGGGTCATTTTTCAAGATTGAGTGGCCCTGAAGGTCAAACTTGAAAATGACACGATTAGGAACTATGATTTTCCGTTCCGGCATGTGCTCTTCTATTATTTCCCTGAGTTTGATTGAAATCGCCGCGTCCCGCAGACTCCGCGAGTTTGAGTGACTGCATTTTCCGACGGATCTGGGGCTTTTTATGGGAAAGATAGGACAAGTTCAATGGTATGGTTGTGTTCCTTGCGACGAGAGCTTTCGAATGATACCCATTTTTAACGTTTTTGATGGATATTAAATTAATTTTTGGTTGGTAAAGTTTTCCTTTATATATGGTAGCACGAATCTGGGCCGGGCTGAAGCTGGGCTGAATATGGGCCAACTTCTGTTACATAAATTTACGCTCGCCTGATGCGTATATACATCGGACAACTGATTTATGCCGTAGGGTATTTTGGTGGGATATTTAGCCCTGCAAAATACCCCATGGCTGTGGTTGGAACGGCCATATCTCAACCAAGCATGTCTACTACCGCTGCGAACTTTATGCCTACGATTTTCCGTTCCGAATATTTTCAAATCGTCTGACCGTAAACCAGAACTGTTGAATATTCACTTGCCTTTGAAGCTGTCGTAATTATCACTTTCTCACAGATCAGATACGTTTGTTCAGATGGCCAAATAGGTAGTATGACGGCGCCCCTCTGGCCAGTGACGGCGCCCCTCTGGCCAGTGACGGCGCCCCTCTGGCCAGTAACGGCGCCCCTTTGACCATTGACGGCGCCCCCTGGCCAGTGGCGGCGCCCCTCTGGCTAGTGCCGGCGCCCCTCCTGCTAATGACGGCGCCCCTCCGGCCAGTGGCGGCGCCCCTCTGGCTAGTGCCGGCGCCCCTCCTGCTAATGACGGCGCCCCTCCGGCCAGTGACGGCGCCCCTCTGACCAGTGACGGCGCCCCTCTTGCTAGTGTCTGCACCCCTCCTGCTAATGACGGCGCCCCTCCGGCCAGTGACGGCGCCCCTCCGTCTAATGTCGGCGCCCATCTGACCAGTGACAGCACCCATCTGGCCAGTGACGACGCCCCTCTGGCTAGTGTGGGTGCTCC
The DNA here is from genome assembly GCA_036785665.1 of Chirona hameri. Taxonomy (NCBI): domain Eukaryota; kingdom Metazoa; phylum Arthropoda; class Thecostraca; order Balanomorpha; family Balanidae; genus Chirona; species Chirona hameri. Next base: position 5,858 of record JAXIVJ010016715.1, on the reverse strand, counting down.
TCCAGCTAATGACGGCGCCCCTCTGGCCAGTGACGGCGCCCCTCTGGCCAGTGACGGCGCCCCTCTGGCCAGTGACGGCACCCCTCTGGCCAGAGATGACGCCCCTCCGGCCAGTGACGGGCCCCCTCCGTCTAATGACGGCAGCCATCTGACCAGTGACGGCGCCCCTCCGGCTAATGACGGTGCCCCTCTGGCCATTGACAGCGCCCCCACGACTAGTGACGGTGCCCATCTGGCCAGTGATGGCACTGCTCCGGCCAGTGACGGCACTCTTGCGGCCAGTGACGGCACCCCTGTGGCCAGTGACGATGCCCCTTCGGCCAGTGACGGCGCCCCTCCGTGCCGTGACGGTGCCTCTCCGGCCAGTGACGGCGCCCCTCCGGCTAGTGACGGCGCCTCACCGGCAAATAACGGCGCCCCTCCGCCCAGTGATTGCGCCCCTCCAGCCAATGACGGCACCCTTCTGGCCAGTGACGGCCCCTCTCCGGCTAGTGACGACCGGAGGTGCGGCCCTCTCAGGCCTCGACAATCGCCCTCGCAGTCCAGCCTGGGGTCCGCCCAGGCATGGCAAGGATTCTTTCAGGCCTATCGATATATGAAGGGGCCTTAAACCATCTAAAGGCCCCTCATGCCGAACGAGGGCCGACAGGGGACCCGCTCAAGCCAACCAAGTTCTCCTTCATGCCGATCGAAGCCCTCTCAAGCCCACCGAGGACCGCTCAGGTTGACTGTGGTCCCATGAGGCTGACCAAGTTCTCCTTCGGGGCGCCGGAGGATCCCCTAAACCTGACCGTGGGCCCTTCATGCCAACCAAAGTCCCCTCAGACAGAACGTAAGAGCCCACAGGCTGACAAAAGGCCGACTACTGGCCCTGAAGCCGACCCTTTGTGATTTTCTGCGCACGCCACTCAGTGTCACTCAGGGAAGACAAGAAGAACAATAGTTTCAGTGATGCTATTCCTTCAATTGAGGTAGAATGAGTATGTCACTCCGGACGTGGCAGGGGCTGCCCTAAATGACTTTCCGCAAAAAAAGTTGGATGCCGAGACGGGAAAGCTCCTGGACTTACCGCCTATCCTATTCCTCGTGCTGTCAGCTAAAGTTGAGCGCATATTTTTATTTGGTTCAAACCTTACGTTTGAATGTGTTTCTGGTGTTGGCGCCATTCGCTGAGCAGAGCTGTTTGCATAAACCATATCCGATCGCGCAATATTTGCTGACAGGCGGAATGTAAAGTCGAAGGATTTACGTGTTACAAACCTTCGGCGCGGTCCTCCCCGCGCACTGACTTCATCTGACTCAGGCCGCTGCCACCGACGCAGGTCATCCCTGTCAAGGGTATCCCCGCAAAGACGTGGCTGCGATGCAATTTGGACGAGAGGCGCCTCTCCGTCCTTAATGTCTATCACTTCCATCAGACGCCGCTTGACCAGGTCTAAGCAGAAACAAGGGCGGATCCAGGGGGGGGGGGGGCGAACGGGGCCATGCCCCCCTAATCCTGTTCAAGGGGGAAGGGGGCAAACTATGTCCCCCCCCCAGACGTGAAGTCTAATAATGCTATATTTGCGTTTTTAGAACGGTACTGGGCATCCCAAAATTGCAGCAGTCAAAATGCAGCTAACCACAGTCAAAAACTGTAAAATTTCGCGCCGCTTCGCGGCATGACACAAGTTTTGCAATTGCATATACAAATTTGGAAAATAGGCAAATGAATTCCATTAAGCAGAGTCTCTCCTTGGCGGTAATTGCTGGTCCCAGGGCCAACTCTCTTCATAAAGTATTAACTTGCAAGCGGGCTACATGTTTAGCTAGTCTGCCGAGTTCCGAAAAAGGCGACGAGAACGCAAAGACGCGGACATCGGCACCCGGAAGCTGCTCCAGCAGTGCCCCCCTTGCTGGCCCGAAGAGCTAATAGTGGGGACCAGGCCTGGCGGGATCCGGCTTCCTGGCAGGATCCGGCTTCCAGGCCCCCTGTTGGCGACGCCCCAGGTTAAAAGTACTGGGGTATAAAGGTCTGAACTATTGAAGCGGAGCTGCCTCGAAAGCCGGAAGAAGGCCTTGCGATCATGGTGTCTTTAAAACTGAGGCACCTCTGACTTCTGAGCCAAGAAGCCTATTACGTCGATCGTCCTAATGAAGTGGAGAAACAGACCGGAGAGAGGAGTCAATATATTTTTGTCGGCCAGAGAGAGCGTGCATTTCGGCAGACCGGCGACAGGGTCGGGTGGATTTCGGTAGGCCGAAAAAGGGGCAGGCAGGGTGTATATTTAGGTAAACTAAGGAGAGGGATGAGAGGATTTCGACTGGCCGGAGAGAGGGGTGGGTGAGTTTCAGCAGAACGGAGTTCCCGGTAAATGCGTCGTTAAATAAACACATACCAGAGAGTTAGGTAGATTTCGGCAGGTCAGAGAGGGCAGATAGAGAGAGGGGGGGGGGGTGATTCGTCAGGCTAAAGAGAAGGGTTATATTTCAGCAGGCCAGAGAGAGAGGTGAGTGACCTATCCGTGACAGACCTAGGCACATCCATGATCGCACTCGAATATACGTGCTACTAACGAAAATGAGTGCTACTGACAGACGACATACCTACATGTGAGAGTGCTATACAAATATATCCATTCTATTTCTTTTATTATAATTTTTTCCCCTCGAAAAGACAAACTGCAAATGAGTAAGCGTAAGAGAATTTGCCATTTTTTTGCAGGATTTGTTTTTATAACCTTTGGCGTTCCTGTAGACCCATGGCGCCCCCTTTACGGCGAAGATGCCGCCCCTTGGGTAGGCCACCCCATCGAAAAAAAAATATAGATCCGCCCCTGTAGGCAGGGTTCATATTTGGTCACGGGTACGTCCGTCACCGTGATCTGACCCCTGACCTTGGCATAACGTCCCGAATTTGTAGCGGGATCCTTTCCAAAATGGTCCCAGATGATATAGTGTCCATATATTACGTCCTTAACCGTGACCTAACCCGTGACCTTGATTGGAGGTTAAATGCAAGGTCAATGAACGGTGTACCGCGTAACGTCCCGAATTTATTGCCGTTAGATATGGGCCCTGTCTATCATATGGAACCACTTTGGAAAGGATTTCGCTATAAATTGGGACGTTATGCGGTACCCCGTCCTTTGACCTCGAATTTGACCTCCAAGGTCAAACGGACGTTAGATATGAACCCCAGAGGTGGTAAAGTGTTCTGTCCTTAGGGGTAAGGTCGGGACAAAATGCTCCTTCCCATGAAGTACTCGGGGGTCAAAATGCCGGTAAAAATCATTACCTATGGCTATGTCATTCCTGGGAAAATTTACTAAGCGATCATGTCCTTAGAAATACTGATCGTCAAAACCACTTCAGATGTAATATTCACTTAATCATCATATTCATCACGTCAGCATGTATGTACATTTATATATATTTTTTAAATTAGCAGTTGCGTTTCAGCTCTTGATTCTCAATAATTTAGTTTCACCCATATTGCCGACCGACGAAAAATATATATACCAGTTATCTAGTTAGACAATTGCTCCCCCGGGATGGGGGTCGGGGTGCTTGTGCATTTTCAATGGAGTGAGTCTGAGATCGACTGTCAGGACAGTCGATCTCATTGTTCTGGTACTTTGAGAGTTCTACTATAAATAGTAGAAAATCCGGTTCATTCATCATGCACATTCACATTCTAGTTATACCGTGCATCCTGCGCAATTGCGTCGTTTATGGCGCATGGTGGAAGGCCCTATACGAAGGTAGAGTCATCCGGCGATTTGACTGAATCCGACTTAGGAATGGTGACGTCATCGGGACGGCGAATCCCTTACCCTTATACAAATCAATAATAGCTCGCAATTTTTGAAAGACTATATAGATAATTCAACTGCGATGAATTACAAACAACATGCCCTGAAAGAAAGACCGATTCAAGCTCTCTAACTTATCTAAATACCATTTTTCTCTTAAGTCACTCCTATTTTGACAGCGAAGGAGCTCTTGTCTTACTCCTTCGCTAATGTTAAAAGGTTGGTTTGGTTTGGATTGTGGACCAAGCACCGTATCCTCTTGGGACCAAGGTGCTAATTGGAACTCTCACCCTGTTCCGAGGGGTATGGGGAGCCGGGAAGACTTTTTAGAGACCCGCCGAGGGATTGAACCCTGGTCCCCGGCACAGAAGGTAAGTATCTTACCACTGCGCCGAGCTGCTCCCCCAAATTACAACTGAAATGTAAGCAATGTGTTTTTGTTGTTGTGTGAAATGCGTCAGATATGTATCCAGCAAGGCATTAGCAGCATTGGCGGCCGCTATGCGGCCGACCTTCGGTCTCAAATACAAGTCCTGCGCTCCTCCAGGAACGCAGGTTTAGTGAGAGCGTGATAGGGTGGTCGACCAGATGCATATGACGCCATATGGCAAACTTGGTATCTGACGCATTTCTGCGCCCACGTTGTTTACATTTTGTTTTACATTGTTTACATTGTTGTAATGGCGGAGTCGTTGCGGGCGGTCGGCTGAGGCGATTCACGGGTGATACAAATTATTATTGTTAGGTAAATATTGAGAATGTTCCTGTTTTGAGTGCAGTTCTGATGAAATTAGACATGTAGAATTAGTATAAAATATTCAATTTACCTATATAAAGGTGTGCAAAAGCGAATATCGCCCAATAATTAGCTACAGATCTTTGCTTGGTTTTGACCCGCGCCGTGCCGGTGCTCGGCTCCACCTTCGCCGTACGGGGGGGGGGGGGGGTAGATCCCTCTAACTCGAAAACTCAAAGGGCTAGAAAGACGCGGAAAAAGGCGTTCAAAAGCTCTCGACAAGGACATGTGAAGGTACTAAAAAAAATTATCAAGTCAATATTGAGGTCACCAGAGGTCATCAAATGTCATATTTTCCAGTTTTAGGACTTCGCTCCAGAAACTCCCAGATATCACAGAGAACTATGATAGCTAGGAAGAAACGGAAAAAACAATGGAAATCTCTTGAAAAATGCAATGGTTGAAGTGTCCTTAGACTATTTAGCTCAGGTCAACAGTTTAGGCTCCAGAAGCTCATCAAATGTCGAAAGGCTATTTTTTTACAAAACAGTTTATCACTAATAGCTTTTTACCTGATAAAGACAAGGCAATAATTTTGACGCCATCGAGTTTGTCTCGTCAAGGCACTTCGATTCATATTAGTGTTGGCCAGGTTGGGTTAACTTAAAAATGTGACCTCAGGTCAAGGTCAAGTGGTGACCCAAGTAGGTCATGTCGTATATGGGAAGACGTGCCGTGGCGAGACAAACACATTGGTTTCGGTTTCACTTCTCTATCGTCATTATGTCGAGAGTTATTGCCATAAAAACTGTTGGTGACCTCGGATGACCTCGGCTGGCCCTGTAGGGGTCACTGAACAAAAATGGCACCTAGGTCATCAAGAATGCCCTATAATAACATGATCCAGAAGGAATTAGACTGCTATCTTGCGTATCCTTGGAATAGGAAGCATTTGAATATTTCCCCATTGACTTATAATGGGGAGGTCACGAAATTGACCGACCTTAGGTCGCTGATATAAAACAAAAATTAAATACAAACGAATTGTAGATGTATATGACCTTATGAAATCCTGTAAGTGTAAAACCGATCATCCACAAACTGTGACTGTGGTACGACCACAAGTTCTTTTGGAGGTGGGGTCACGTGACCTGGTCTGGTGACCTGACCTGAGAAGACCCGAGGAATTTGTTTACATACAACAGGTTTGCGCACGAGGTGAATCGATTCATGAGTCATTCATTTGAAATAAGAATGATTCAATCAAAAGTAGTCGATTCACATTGAATCATTGACAAGTCTGGTTGTATCAGGCAAACCCGTACAAT
>JAXIVJ010016714.1:0-28109 GCA_036785665.1 Chirona hameri | reverse complement strand
ACGAGGGAAATAACGAGGGATGGAAATTAACGAGGGAAATAGTTACATTGGAAAAAATTTCACAACACGATTTGATTATATTTTTCAATACAATTTATTTTTATATTTTCACAAATGGCCATACATCGCGCCGACAGAAGGTCGTTCATTATTTTAATATTTGACTTTTGACAAGGAAATGCAGAGCTGGAAAAGGAATGCAGGCATTTTAGCGCCGCATTCCTTTTCCAGCGCCGCATTTCCTTTTCCTTCGTCCAAAAGTCAAATATATTTGTCTGGGGGAGTCTTTTCAGCCAATACAACTTGCAGATGTGTTTTTCAACACGGGCTACAGAACTCAGTCCAAAACCCCATGTTGAAGGTGGACCTTTTTTCAATCTGCCTCCCCGTTGGGCCGGCGACTCTAACGAGGCGCAGGTAACATTTCCTTTGCTGGAGGCTTCTAAACAGATATGCCGAGCCTTGCCGGTGAACGGCCGTAGCCGACCCGCTGGGCTGGAAGCTGCGCCGAAATTCCGACACCATCGGTTACGCTAGACGGTACTCCGAAATTGTTTAAGCCTACAATCGGTCCCAGGCCTACATTACCTTGTTTTGTTGGCCTACAATCGGCTCTAGGCCTACATTACCTTGTTTTGTTGGCCTACAATCGGCCCTAGGCCTACATTACCTTGTTTTGTTGGCCTACAATCGGTCATTTACGCTGGAAGGTGCGCCGAACTTTCGGCGCAATCGGTGATTTACGCTGCACGCTGCGCCGAAATTTCAGTGCAATCGGCGAGTTACGCTGGACATGTCGACGATATAACATGGATTTTTTTCCAGTCTGGAACATGTGCAGCTGCAGGTAACTGATAGCAGGTAATCCTGGTCAGAATCGAATATGATATGCTGTAGGAAGTTGAGCTCACTGCTGAGCCAATGTTGGCCCTGTTCACCCTGTTCACGGTACACGCGACCGCTGCGTCCAGCTGCGATCAGACTAATCAGCGTCGAGCACCGGCCGGGCTGGGGGGCATGGCATGCAGGGATGGGGAAGGGTGTGACGTCATATCTCTGCGACCGCTGTGTCTGTGAAATCGCAGACACGGCGGTCGCAGAGTGCGAATGTAATGCAAATTGGCGCACTGCGACATTTACAAGCTCGTCTGCAAGTGGCCGCCGATGCCTTGTTGCAACTTTGTTGTAAGGAGGGAGTTGAGGAACTGAAGCTGAACATGGAGTAGCCAGAAGGTAAGTCCTTGGTTATGACAGATATCCACCGGTCGCAGAGGTGTTCACGGCACCGGAATCTTCGTGACGTCACGCCCCAGGGGTGGAGCTTAAACTGGCTGCAGCGGTCGCAGTGATCGCAGGTAACGTGAACAGGGCTCTGAGTTTCCAGCATCCTGTTGTACCAACTATCAAGTGATGTACATGCAATGACGCGCCCCATGGTCTGCAAATTAGTAGGGACAAATTAAAAGGCATGTGTTCTTAACAGGAGACCATATAAGGGATGACTGAAAATTACTAGGGACAATGTCCCCGGTGTCCCCAGTGGTGGCGACGCCCATGTTTACATGATGGTCAATGCATGAAACAGAGTGTTATTGACTGATGTTATTGGTGAGCAAACCAATGACTGCATGTCTCATGTTGTTTCAGAATGGAGTGGCCAAGAGGTGGGATCTCATGAAGGTCCATGATTCGGTAGCTGTCCTGATTCATAACACCAGCAGAAATGTACTCGTTTTTGTGAGGCAATTTCGACCAGGTATGTTATGTTTCTTATTTGCATATATAGTAGTAAGTAAGTTAGTAAGTCCCTGTTCAATTAATTAAACTTGAGCTCACAATGCTATTCATGGTCCCTGTAGTTTGGCGGTCAGCCGCAGGCTGTAAGCCCTGTCCCTTTGATCATGCATTATCACAGGCAGGCCTCATGAACACGGAATGCCACGCTGCGCCACTTTACATGACATTTCATGCTGCAGTCGCTTCATACCGACCGCAGGAACCGCAGACGACCGCAGCCGTGTCACGTCATACTTTTCGCCTCCCATCCCCACTTTCTGTTATTCCCTGCTGCCAACCGCTGCTGACCGCCGAACCGCAGCCAACCAAAGGGTCATGAACATGCCTCAGGGCTATAGGGTCAGAAGGGCAAGGAAAGGAAAAGTTTTATCTGTGCAAGCCATGGCCAGCCCATCTGAGTAAAAAACAACTTTGTCGCACAGAGCTCAGTGTATGCTCATTTGAAAGCTCTCGTCGAGTAAAACAAACTTTTGTTCAGTGGAAATATTTTCTTCAGTGCAAAAAAAGAGCGAAAAAAGAGTTCTGTGAGGATTCTGACAGGAAAAAATATTGTCAATTGGAACAACAGAAACTTGCTTACCTTGACGGTGACCTGGCAGATAAAATTATGATATTATTGTACATACAACTGTCAACTTTATCTTTTAAAACATTTTTTTTATTGGCAGCAAAACTGTTGGTATAGCTACTGCCTACTACTGCTTGAAGTAATCTTGTCCTTTGGTTTGATAGTTGTTTCACAGTTCAGCTTGCCTCCGATCACTAGACAAGCGCTCTACCCATTCGACCACGGCCATCACATTTAATTTCAGTCTGGAGTTTCAATTTCGGACTCTGGTCATTTTTCCCGGTCCTGCTTCACGTTCCTATTTCCTAGTTCGTCTCTGTTTCCATATCTCTTGGTTCTATACATACTGGTTATTGATTCGTCACTGATTGAATCGATTGGAATCGTTCAATCAAAATTCCTTGAATAAAACATTATTGATTCACCAACAGCTCTTTTGATTCATGAATCGTGATTGAATCCAAATCCGCATCAAATCAAGGCTGATTCAATCAAAAGATTTAACGATTCTTAACGATTCAAGTACACTGGTAAATTGTGCAAATACATGCAGTCCCAGTGGCTACATTCATTTATACTTAAATACTATTGCTGTAACCATGTTTTAATTATCATATATATGTATGTTTCCATTTTTATTGATTTGACGTAAATTCACCAAATATATTTAAATGTTGAATCAAAGGTGAATCGATTAAAATATTTGTTTTGATTCTTTGAATCAGAAAGAATCAATTCTAAAAAATTATCCATGAATTGAATGGTGATTACATCATTCAGATTCCAAAATAAATCATGATTGAATCGTTCTCAAAAAGTTGAATCAATAATCAGTCTGGTTCTATATACTTGACCTTTTCTCTTGTTTCATGACATGTTTAGTGAGTTGTCCAGATGTGTCTAGGTCTTGACTCTTTGGTTAGCGTTAAACTTACGTTGGGTGCGATACAGAAAATCGATCGGTATACATTCACAGCTTCCAAGGAGATTAATCCACTTAAAACATCGGCTGTTACCCACTTGTTAGCATCGTGGCTCACATTCTTTACCTCCCATAGCCAGCATCACACTGTCTGACTCTCCTGCTCCCTCCGCCGTATAGCGGTGTTTCTGGCCAGCCTGGCGTCCTCGGCCTGCACGGACCCCTCTGAGATGGCGCTCGGCCGGCCGGCGGACGCCGCCTCCCAGCCGGGCCGCTGCGGCGTCACTCTGGAGCTCTGCGCCGGCTGTGTGGACAAGGCCAAGCCGCTGGAGCAGATCGCCAGGGAGGAGGTGCTCGAGGAGTGCGGCTACGACGTGCCGGCCGACCGGTTCCAGCGCGTCAAGACTCTCGTGTGAGTAAGGCAGATGTGTGCTAACACACAGGAGTAACGTCTTGTATTGGCCCAGTTTAAATGAACCAATCGACGATCGGCGAGACGACCCCCCCCCCCCCCCCCCCCCCCTCTCTGTGCCCGTCGTCTCCGCCGCCGCCTACACTAAACTCCACAAAGGCACTCCCAGTCCCCAGGACGCATGAAACCGACTCCTCCATAACAAGTGCCTCCTTAACTATAACTGCCGGTGGTCGCCGCTGGATTTATCCGTTACAATACAGTACAGTAGCTTGAAGTGATTTGTTGCGTTTGTTTCCTGATTGGTAGTGAGCGAGAGTAAGGTGATCTGGGTGCTACTTGTGCCTTGTCTATAGTTAGTGTGTATTTGTTTGACATATGTTGGTTCTGTTGCCGTAAATAATGACTGCAAGCTCGCCTGTACATGTAATGTGAGTTAGCATGTGTTGCATACCCCAGTGTGCTAATAAGGGCAACACTTCGTACATGCTCCCTCGTAAGAAGCCGTTCTAGGCCCGTAGCACGGCAGTCTGGCCCTGCTTGTCAGTCCGTCCCCGGGCCTCTGACCGCCGCTGCCGCAGTTAACGGACTCTGATTGGTCACTTGAACCAGATTACGGACGCTGATTGGTCACGTGCTGGCGTTTCCGGACGCTGATTGGTCGCCTGTTGCAGGGGTTCGGGTCTGACGGGCTCCCGGATGACGCTGTATTTCGTACAGGTGACGGACGCCGACCGTGCCAGCTCAGGTGAGCGGTAGACTGAACTCCTCCCCTTGGCTGGTGCTGCAGGTCCAATGTGGGCACCGGCGGTGACCGGCTCAACATCTTCTATGTGGAGGTGACGGACGCCGACCGAGTCAGCGCAGGTAACCGATTTTACCGGTTTGATCGAACCGTTTAACGGTAAGCCTAAAAGATCGAAGCATGGATTGGTTGTCGACGGCAAATATGTCGCGGAAGTGCAACATTTCGCCTCTATTTAGATGATCCTAAATAGCAATGTTAATCTAATATTGACAGATTGTGTATCTGTGTGTTTCGGTATATCTTTACGCTCTGTATGGGCTTCCCAGGTGGCGGTATCGCGGAGGAGGGGGAGCTGATTGAGGTGGTGGAGCGCACCATTGACGAGGTGCGCCAGTACGTCACCCAGGCCGAGGTCCTCTCGCCACCTGGCTTCATGTTCACCATCTACTGGTTCTTCGCGCACAAACTCAAACAGCCCATATGAAGAGGCGGCGCCGCCGGACAAGTGGCCTTCAGGTTCAGGCTCTACACGCACTTTGGTTCTGAGTAGCAATGTCCCGCACTATGTGTTGCTTGGTCGCCGTGGTTCAGATTGCCTGCAGCAAGGGGCGTAGCGGGACTTTGTTATTATGTATTTGGTAAGCGTGTCTTTTATCAGGGAGCATGATGACACCATTTGGTGTGGATAATGAGAGAAGTAACGCACCCTCAACTTGGAAGGCGAGCATCAATGCGGTAACGCACCCTCAACTTGGAAGGCGAGCATCAGTGCGGTCTGGTGTCGAGCATCGTCCGCTTTCTGATGCTGCTGATGAAGGAATAACTGCCACTCATTGGGTGGGAAACATTTTATCACCTTCAGATATTATTTTCTTGGCTTTTGTTTGCTACCAGATCCGCCTTGATTGTTGTGTGCTCAAGCAAATGTGCAATAGTATGATCGTGAAATAATTTAAAGCTTGGTAAGTATTCCATTTCGTACTGTATGTCGACGGTTTTGGTGATATACTCATCCTTTTTGGCATGCGTACGCTTTTTAAAGCTCTGTGTAAGCCGGGGAGCTCACTATAGTATGACTATTGTGTCATATTATTGTGTCCTATTGTGTCATGCGCGTGTGCCTGGCTGGTATTGGATGTGAAGAGGTGTAGCTTTGTGTGTCGCAACTCGTACAACAGGTATATATACCTCAGTGAAATATATACGGTCTCCGTGCTGGCCAGTCACCACTGCAGTGTTTGTCTCTGGCATGTCACCGATAAGGGCAGCGACGGCCTGCACGTCAGCTGCATTGGCGCTGTTACGTTACGTTACGTTGTTACGTTACGTTGGTCTGGAGGGTGTCACTTGTGCCATGTCTGGCGGCCTCGTGCGCTGGGGTCCAGCGAGCCGGCCTGCCTCGGCTGTCTGTCCAGCGAGCCGGCCTGCCTCGGCTGTCTGTCCAGCGAGCCGGCCTGCCTCGGCTGTCTGTCCAGCGAGCCGGCCTGCCTCGGCTGTCTGTCCAGCGAGCCGGCCTGCCTCGGCTGTCTGTCCAGCGACCCGACCTGCCTCGACTGTCTGTCTGTTGACAGGCTGACAAGAGACAACGAGACAGGCTGACAAGAGACAACGAGACAGGCTGACAAGAGACAACGAGACAGGCTGACAAGAGACAACGAGACAGGCTGACAAGAGACAACGAGACAGGCTGACAAGAGACAACGAGACAGGCTGACAAGAGACAACGAGACAGGCTGACAAGAGACGAGACAGGCTGACAAGAGACAACGAGACAGGCTGACAAGAGACAACGAGACAGGCTGACAAGAGACAACGAGACAGGCTGACAAGAGACAACGAGACAGTCATCTCGTCCAGTCGGTGTTTCGGCGCCACTGTATTGCTCGGAAAATCGGAACAGCCTACGCCATTTTAGGCAACCTAATCATCATCCTAGTCATATTTCGAGTTTATATAAGGTAAACATTCCTTGGATTTATGCGAGCTGTAACAAGCTGCGAAGTCGCAACCGTCGACTCTCTCGCGACTGTCGCAACTTTCGATAATATAAACGTTTTGCGTGTCGTGCGTTCTATATTTAATAGCATGGTGAAACTCAACAGTCATAATCTACATACATTCTTGTAGTAGATATAGTGCTACCATATGCTAATCATTCCTCCTTAACAGTGGCTCTGCTACAATTCAGTTCCTCAACACCATTGCACCCTCCAAGCGCTGGCTATCCCTAGGTGTTGCCTGTGGTCTTGTCCGCCTATCAGGCAGTGCTCCCGGCGTCCAGTGGTCCCTGCCGTTTGATGACGGCCACCTCTCTGCTGCCATCTGGCGGCGGGTAGAGGAGCGCCAGCAGCTGCGAGTCGTCAAACTCGGCCCCGTCCCGCCGCAGCAGCCGCCGCAGCCGCTCGCCCGTCTCCTGCCAGACGGCTCCGTCGCCGACCCCGGGCCGGTGTCGGGGTCCGGCGTTCCGCACGTACAGCCTGGTGGCTGGCTGCTGTAGGAGGAACATATCGGCCCGCAGCGGCGGTGGCGGCGCCTCGCGATCCGCCGCCGCCAGCAGGCTGCACACAGCGCTGGCGGGCGGCGGGTCCGATGGGCCAGCGGGACCGGCGGGACGGCTCTGCAGCAGTAACAGCAGCGGCCCGGTGGCACGCAGCGCGGCGTCCGCCGTGTTCTGACCGGCCAGGTAGCGCTGCAGACTGCGCAGGCAGCCCCGCTCGCCGCCGGCACAGGAGCCGTCGGCGCCCGGCCCGGCGGCGCACACCCAGCTCGAGGCCGGGTAGTAGCGCGCCTCGTAGCCGTCCGCGACAGCCTCGATCACGTACGGTGCCAGCTCGACGTCGGCGGCCGGGAGGCCGGTGGAGCTGCCGGGCTGCTGATCGTGGAGCTTTGGAGTGCTGCTGTTGGCTGAAGGAGAGCTGGTCGGTCCGTCCTCACGGGCGGTGCGCTGTCCGTTGCCGCGGTGTTCGGACGGTGGCATGGCGGACTGGTTGTTTGACCCGGAGGTGACGCCATGAGCGGACGTGTTCCCCGCTCTGGATACCCGGCTGGTGGTTTGCATATGACGGCGATCACTGCCCCCGTACCAATGGCGACCCCCGTACCGGCCGGTCTGCTGCTGCTGCTGCTGCTGTCTTCCACCGTCCCAGTGGTGGCTGGACGGGTTCGGATTCTGGTTGCTGTAGCCAGTTCTGCCCTGCGATCCAGAGGCTCCACCAGGTGCACCCATTACCACAGTGGAGCCCAGACCCGTGGCGTAGCCTCGCATGTAGGCATCCGTCATGGGATCGTAGTCAGTCATTTTGCCTCCCGACGACATGTGGTTACTCATTTGCATGCCCATATACCTATCCATGTTGTTACCCTGCTTCCCTGTATGGGAATAGGGCGTCGTACCACGACTCATGGCAAATCCATCCGCGTATTTGCCATGTCCCGCCATGGCGTGCAGATTGTGGTTTCGTTCGGGCTCCATTCTTGCTTCCATTCCGAGCTGGTAGCCGGCCATGTAGGCTGCCATCATGGGGGCGTCGTCTGTTCCCACCCCCTGACCGGCAGTGTACCCAGTTGGGGTCACATACGACCCGGCCTGACCGCCCTGTTCTGGGCGGCCGTGCTGGCTGGTGCTCCTATGCCCGCCTCCCGCTGTGTGTTCACCGGGCATGGCAGTATGTTGGTAGGGCGGGTACTCTGCTGGCCGGGGTGCCACCATGCCTGGGGACTGCAGGTAGTGCTGGTGCATTTTACCCCCGCTCGGATGGTGCTTACCGGCGCCGGGATTGTGGTGCATTCGTTTGTCGTTATGGTGACTACCGGAGCCCGAACGGTGACCGTTGTGACTATAGTGGGGACGGGGAGTCCCGTGGTGGTACACATCTCCAGAATGGTAGCGCACGGGTGGTGTATCGTGGTGGTACATCTCCCCGTCTTGTCGGTGACCCCCTGACCGGCCTCTGTGCTGGTGCGCCTCTGCGTTTGACTGATACCCGCCGTGCTGGCTGGCCTCCTGGAAACTCTTCACCTCCTCGTGATGATCGGTGTTGTGCGCGTGCGAGTGGTGGCTGTGAGGGTGTGAGTGCTGTCCTGCGTGTGCTCCTGACATGTCCGGCCCAGCCCGGCCTCCGCCGCCACTGTGGTCCGGGGCGTCGTTGTGCATCTGCTGATGGCCGCCGTTCGCCCCGGTCTTTGGCCCATGACTCAGGACGGCAATCGGCTCGGGGCTGGGCTCCGGAGTTGGATCACGGTTTGGCTCGACGGTCGTCGTCGGGCTTCCTCCGGACAGCAGCAGCTGCAGCTGGTCGTCCAGCGAGCCGGCCTGCCTCGGCTGTCTGTCCAGCGAGCCGGCCTGCCTCGGCTGTCTGTCCAGCGAGCCGGCCTGCCTCGGCTGTCTGTCCAGCGAGCCGACCTGCCTCGGCTGTCTGGCCAGCGAGCTGGCCTGCCTCGGCTGTCTGTCCAGAGGGTTAGCATGACGTTCCGCCGCCGCCTCCCGACCCGGCAGTCGCGCTGACAGCAGCAGCAGCATCATCCACGGCCATAGCCAGAACATCTGACGGACAGTCAGCACAGCCCAGGTCATGCATCGGTTATACACGCCGAGTCTTAACTAAATGATGACACACGATCATATACACATATATGTCCACATACGTAGGTACGCGGAACGTCCACCACATACGTGGAATGCCAGTGGTATGGCAGAGTGCTCGTCACGGGCAGCGATACACGGGACCGGTTACCTCTGTATGGCGGCGCTGTGCTGTGGCTCTGCGTCTGCTGCCGTCTGCTGCCGACTCTCAGCCGCTGCCGCCAATATATAGCGCCCGCGCCGAGCCGTGATGACGGCGTCTGTCGTCTGTCACCGTCCGTCATCAGGCGTCATCGGTCGTCATCAGCCGGCGACCAAGGTCGTCACGGTGTGTGCCACGGGACCCGTCGTGTGCTGCTCTGTACTCCAGCTGGCTGGGTGTTGTCTCGCGATGATCTGTGAATTGCGGGGTCAGCTGCTGCGGCACCGGCGGGAGACAGCAGGCAGAGCCCGAGTGTTTGTCGGGAACACGGTGAGGGCTCCCAGTCGTGACCTTGCGTGGTACGCCAACACCGTGGGTACCTACTTTGCAGCCATCTGCCAGGGTTGTCACACGCAAGCGGAAAAAAGCATGGACGCTTGTGTTTAATTGTCGCGAAGTTGGGTTCCTCACTTCTGTTGTTCCTCACTTCACAGCAGAAAAAGACCAGTGATCAGTGCCATGCTTTCGCCTTGGGGCATCGTATCGCCCATCGGGCTTTAGATTCTGCGGTGACCTGTTGTAGGTTTACGGTTGGCTTTGGTGTCAATTGTTGAAATGTGAACAAGTGAAGTGAAATTTGACAAACAAAAATCTTAGCCATTTGTAATTTGCCCAACGCCGCGTCTCAATGCAATGTTCGATGCATTGTCGAAAGGATAAATGTCGCTCATTTTCACACGGAAGGGCGTCTCAATGGTTCGATGCATTGTCGAAAGGATAAATGTCGCTCATTTTCACACGGAAGGGCGTCTCAATGCAATGCTCGATGCATTGTCGACAGAGGCGATCGCAGGGGGGGGGATCTGGGTCATGCCCCCCCCCCCCCAAGGCCCATGATGGGACCAACATACCTTTTGCCCCCTCCCCCAGTCACTTCGGGCTCAGGTGGGCCCAAGGGCCCGCCTGGGCTCCAGGTCAGAATGGGCCCTCATGAGGTCAGAGAGGGGGCCAACTGGATGCCAGAATGGCCCTTGCAGGCTACAACGAGTCCTCTCCGAGGCCAAAGTGGACCCTCTGGAGGTCGGAGAGGGCTCTGGAGGTCAAAGCGGGCCCCTTGTAGGCCGGAGTGGGCCCTCTGGAGGTCAGAAGGGGCCCAATGGTATCCCGAGGGCCCTCTATAGGCTGGAGACGACGCCCTGAAGGCCAAGGGGTCCTCTGCAGGCCAAAGAGGCCCTCTGAAAGCCCAGAATGAGCTATCTGCAGGTCAGAATAGGCCCTCTGGAGTTCAGAGTAGGCCCTCTGGAAGCCAGAGGGGCCCACTGGTGGCCAGGGTTGGCCCTCTAGAGGCAGAAGTGGGCCCTCTGAAGGCCAGAGTGGATCCTCTGGAGGGCAGAGTGGGTCGTCCTCTGGAGGGCAGAGTGGGTCGTCCTCTGGAGGGCAGAGTGGGTCGTCCTCTGGAGGGCAGAGTGGGTCCTCTGGAGGGCAGAGTGGGCCCTTTGGAAGGCAGGGGGCCCTCTGGAGGTCAGAGTTAGCCCTATGGAGGCAGGAGTGGGCCCTCTGGAGGTCAGAGTGGGCCGTTTGAAAGTGAGAATGGCCGTCGTGAAGCCAGAGGGGATCCTCTGGAGGTAAGAATGGGCCCTCAAAGCGAGAATGCTGTCGTGAAGCCAGAAGGGCCCTCTGAAGGTCAGAGTGGGGCCTCTGGAGGTCGGAGAGGGCCCTCTGAAGGCAAAGGTGGCCCTCTGGAGGACAAAGGGCCCTCTGAAAGCCAGAGTGGGCCCTCACAGGTCAGAATGGGACTCTCTCTGTCAGACTGGGCTCTCTGGAAGCCAGAGAGGGCCCACTGGAGGTCAGAGTTGGCGCTCTGGAGGCAGAAGTGGGCCCTCTGGAAGCCAGAGTGGATCCTTTGTAGGACGGATTGGGCCCTTTGGAAGCCAGGGGCCCTCTAGAGGTCGAAATTGGGCCTCTGGAGGCTGAAGTGGGCCCTCTGGAGGTAGAGGCCGGAGTGTGCCCTCTGGAGTTCAGAGTAGGCCCTATGGAGGCCACACGGGCCCTCTGGAAGCTGGAGGGGCCCTCTTGAGGTCACCGTCAGCATTGACCCTCTGAAAGCGAGAGTGGCCGTCGTGAAACCAGAGGGGCCCTCTGGAGGTCAGAGTTGGTCGTATGGAGGCAGGAGTGAACCCTCTGGAGGAGGAAGCCGGAGAGCGCCCTCTGAAGGCCAGAGTGGGTCTCAGGAAGCCAGAGGAGATCCACTAGTATCCAGAGGGGCCTCCGGAGGTCAGAGTGGGTCCTCCAGATGTCAGAGTGGGCCCTCTGGAGGTCACAGCGGGTCCTATGGATGTCAGAGTGGGCCCTCTAGAGGCAGGAGTGGGCCTCCTGAGGTCAGTGTGGGCTCCCTGGAGGCCAAATGGGGCCCTCTGGCAGCCAGAGGTAGAACTGTGGAGGTCAGAGTGGCCTCTCTGGAGGTCAGAGCGGGGCCTATGGAGGTCAGATGGGCCCAATTGAGTTCAGATAGGGCTCTGAAAAAAAATACCCTCTCAAACCAGCAAAAGTCCCTGTCGCCGTTCGACGGCACTTGCAGGCCTACCGAGGGCCATTTTAAGCCTAGAAAGGGACTCACAGACCGTCATAAGGCTCTTAGACGCCTGATAACGACCCAGCAGGCATAGCAACACCCTCTCAGGCTGGACAAGGACCCTTTTAGGTCAACCAACGGTCCTTTTAAAGACGCTGCGGGCCCAATCGAAGTTACTTCGGTCATGTTTTGGCTCATGTCAAAATTGAGGTCACCGGAGGTCATCAAAAGTGAAATTTTCCAACTTTAGGACTTAGCTCTAGAAACTCCAAATATCTTGGGCACTATGATAGCTAGGAAGAAACGAAAACAAAAATCAAATTTTAGGTCATGTTAACCCGCTCACTGCAGGGGGTTTGCGCCGAACACGAACTCCAGGGGGTGATTTCTCCCCCCCCCCCCATGAGATCTCGAAAACTACGATATGTAGCGACAAGCGGAAAACGGCATGCGAGAGCTTGATACAAGTTCTATCGAAAGTATTCAGTATTTGTTTAGGTCAGGTCAAAATTGAGGTCACTAGAGGTCATCGAAGGTCAAGTTTTCCAGTTTTGTCCTGTTTTAGAACTTCGCTCCAGAAATTCCCATATATCTCGGAAACTATGCTAGTTAGAAACAAACGGGAAAAAATCAAACGCAAGCCAGTGAAATTTTCAATCGACAAGGTGTCCTCAAATTTGATATCAGGTCAATATTTGAGGCTCCAGAGGTAAAACAAAAAATATTTTTTTGCCAAATCGTTTTTCGCTATTAACTTTTACTTCATAAAGATAACGGAAAACTGTTTACGCCATTGTGTTTATCGCCTCCAGGCGCTTCGAATGATATACATGGTGACCTTGTTAAGTCAACGTAAAAAGTTGACCTCAGGTCAAGGTCAGGTTGTGACCCAAGTAGGGAATGTTGCATATGGGAAGACGTGTCTCGACGAGACAAACACATTGCTGTCTGTTTTACTTCTCTATCGTCATTATGTCGGGAGTTATTGACAAAAAAGTGATGGTGACCTCGCATGACCTCAAATGACCCCATAGGGGTCACAGAACAAAACTTACACTTAGATGATCAAGAATATCGTATAATAACATGATCCAGAAGTAATTGTACAAATATCATGCATATCCTTGAAATAGGAAGCATTTGTATATTTCCCCCATTGACTTATTATGGGGAGGTTACGAAATTGACCTGACCTTAGGTCACCGATATCAAAATTTCGAGATAAACGAATTGTAAGTACTTTTTCCCTCATGACATCCTGTAAGTTGCAAACTGATCGGTGAGAAACTCTGGCTTTGGCACAACTGCAAACTTTTTGATGGTGGGGTCACTTGACCTGGTCTGGTGACCTGACCTGAGATGACCAGAGGTTATTTTTTCTTCTTCAAAGTGTGCGCAATTGATGTCCTCACAGTTGTGCCAAAACTCGACGGCGCTGCGCGCCCCCGTTTTTCCGCTATCTGCGAAAACCTGAGTGGGGGGGGGGGGGGAATCAACCCCCGCAGTGCGCGGGTTAACAGTTTAGGCTTCAGAGGTCACCAAAAGTCATGCTGACATTTTCTTCCAAGAAGTTTTTCGTGCACAAAGTTTTACCCAATGAAGATAGGGCAATACTTTCAACGCCATCGTGTTTGTCTCGTCGAGGTACTTCGAACTGTATTCACGATGACCGGATTGGGTCAAGTTCAAAATTTGACCTCAGGTTAAGGTCATTTGTGGACCCAGTAGGTAATGTTGCATATGGGGAGACGCATCTCAGGAAGACAAACACAGTACTGCGAGTTGCACGTCTCTATATTCATTCTATAAAGAGTCATTGGCAAACAAATGCTAGTGACCTCAGATGTCCTCAGCTGACCTTGCATAGGTCACTGAGCAACAATTACACCTGGGTCAAGGGTGAGCTAAAATGAGGTGATTCTGTAAGAATTGGCCTGATCTAAGTATTGCATATCCTCTGAATTGGAGGCATTTCGATATTTTCCCATTGACTTGTAATGGGTAGGTCGCGAAACTGACCACCCCTTTGGTCGCCGATATAAACACATCCGAGTTAAACGAATTGCCGATACCTATGCTCTGATTCTGTGAGTTTCAAATCGTTCGATCAACCCCCGTGACTTTGGCACGACCGCAACTATTTTTGGAGGTAAGATCACTCGACGAGACCTGATGACCTGACCTGAGATGACCCGAGGTAAAAAATACACAATATGTGGATAATTGATGCCCGAAGACCTATGCCAATTTTGGTGGCGCTGCATACGCCGCCGTTTTCCCCGCTATTTCCGAAAAACCTCAGGGAGAGTCAAAATGACTCACACCAGGGCGAAGGTTAATCGGTGGCAGCGTTTTGACTTAGAAGAAAGCCTTGCATCGTGATCTCACGGAAATGCCGGTGGTGATAACTCAGTAACTGTTCCATCAAGGGAGCTGAAACTTGCCACAACGTGATTCAGCGCCTCATATACCCACATAAGCGTCAGCACAGGGGGGGGGGGGGGGGGCACCTTCGGTCATTTTTTTTGCTAAAGTATTTTATTTTGGTCGGTGATTTTGTTTTGTATGGCAAAAGGTCAAAGTTTCACTGCGCTCCCCCCACCCACCCACTTTTTCGTGACGTTCCTACGTCTCTGTTAATACCCATGACAACGGATTTTCATCGAAACCTGAAATGCAGTGCGTTTTGGCCCTGTCGATCTGTCTTGGGATACACAGTGCCTGCAAATACCCTCTCAGACCGTCTGAAGGCCGCTTTCAGACCGACATAAGCCAGAGGGTTTAAAAGCCCCAAAAGTGTAAAAACCAAGCCTCAGGTGTAAAAATACCCTTTCAAATCAGCATCGGGCCCTCGCACCGACCGAGGGCCCTTTCAGACCAACCGAGGGCCCTTTTGCCAAGTTGCCTCCCCTAAAGGCCAGGGCTGCGACCGCCCCTGATTGTCGAAAGGATAAATGTCTCTCATTTTCACACGGAAGGGCGTCTTAACGCGCGTCCTGGAGGGGGGCGAAATCCGTCCACCCCTCTGGTTTTTCGAGGATAGCGTAAAAACGGCGGCGCGCAGCGCCGCCGTTTTTTGTATACCTGTTTAGAAATGAACTTCCCGCATTATGTAAAATTCTTGGCCTCAGATCATCTCAGGTCAGGTCACCAGACCAGGTCACTTGATGACCTCAACTCCAAAACGTTTGAAGTAGTACCACAGCCACAGTTTTACGCCGATCGGTTTAAATCTTGCAGGACTTCATAAGGTCATAGATACCAACAATTTGTTCATCTCGGATTTCTAATATCGGTGACCTAAGGTCAGGTCAATTTTGTGACCGCCAACACGGTTTTATCAATAACTATCGACATAATGAAGATAGAGAAGAGAAAACGGTACCAATATGTTTGTCTCGTCGAGACACGTCTCCCAATATGCAACATGACCAACTTGGGTCACCATTTGACCTTGACCCGAGGTCAAATTTCTCAGTTGACCTAACCAGGTCACCATGAATATGATTCGAAGCGCCTTGACAAGACACACGCGATGGCGTAAACATTATTGCTTTATCTTTATTAGGTAAAAGGTTATTAGGGGGAAAAAGTTTTGAAAACAAAATCTTCCTTTTTGACATTCGATGACCTCTGGAGCCTAAACTATTGACCTGAGCTCAAATCTGAGGACACCTAAGTCGATTGCATTTTTCAATGACTTTCGATTGCTTTTCCGTTTGCTGCTAACTATCATAGTTCCCGAGATATTTGGGGGTGTTCGAACCGAAGTCTTGAAAACTTGAAAATCTGACCCTTGATGACCTCTGGTGACCTCAATATTGACCTGAAAAATTAACGAAATACTTTCGAAAGAGCTTGTCTCGAGCTATCTAACGGCGTTTACCGCTTGTCGCTACGTTGCGTGGTTTTCGAGATCATAGGGGGGGCGAAATCCGCCCCCCCCCCCCTCCAGGGCGTGCAATTATCAGAGGCCCTCCAGGGCGCGTGCTAATGCAATGTCCGATGCATTGCCGAAAGGATAAGATATGTCGCTCATTTTCACACGGAAGTGTTTGTCACGGATGTCTGTCAGTCCGCGTCGGCCGCCGACTGGGAGCCAGGCCCAGAACACATTGTTCATACTTCATGTTTATTGGAACAGCCCACTGTTCGGACTTTCACGCTCGCGAACTTACCGCTCAGCTCGCACATAATTCGCTACCGACGCCGACCGTACTATGCTGCTTTCCATTCACTCCCGTGCGGCCCCGTTCACCTGAGGCAAAACATGGCACGGCACGTGGCGGCCGTGTCGGTCACGTGTCTGACACGGCGGCACGTGACCTCGCCCGGGTTCCGCCGCCGGCGGGGGCGGGGGCGGGGGCGGGGGCGGGGGCGCCCACGGTCCCCGGCGCGGCCGCCGCTGGCATAAGGCCGGGTCGGCCCGTCTCGGGCCCAGTTTGGCTAGAGAGGAGCATCAGGACAGAGCAGACATGCAGAATCGTGTGGCTCACTGCGTCCTGCTCGTCTGTCTGGCTGCCGGTGACGCCCACACGGTAAGACTGGAGCTCGCTGCATGACATTTACATTTAGCGTCTTTGTGCTCATTTCGTTGCAACAAACAGTTGGATGAGAATCATGGTCTACACTCTACAATGAATACTTGTTAGTCATTCCATCTCGCTGATGTTGAAGATGGACAGCACCGGCCTAGTGAAAGTCCTATAGGATTTATAATTTCCTTTAAGAATCCTATAAGAATCTTGTAGGATTCTGATAGGAATCCTATAGGAAATTAATCCTATATGACCTTTTCACTAGGGCGAGCTGATACCCCATCTCTGCACGCCTGTACCGCTGACATGTTACTGGTCACCAGGTGGAGAGACTGCCGACAGTTGACCTGGCTCTGCGACCCGGCCGCTCCTGGCCGGGATACGGCGGCGGCGGGGGTGCCGGCCGGTCCGCTCCAGGGTTCAGCGGCGGAGCTGGCGGCCGGTCCGCTGCAGGGTTCAGCGGCGGGTCTGCCGGCCGGTTCGTCCCAGGGTTCAGCGGTGGAGCTGGCGGCCGGTCCGCTCCAGGGTTCAGCGGCGGGTCTGGCGGCCGGTTCGTCCCAGGGCTCAGCGGTGGAACTGGCGGCCGGTCCGCTCCAGGGTTCAGCGGCGGGTCTGGCGGCCGGTTCGTCCCAGGGCTCAGCGGTGGAGCTGGCGGCCGGTCCGCTCCAGAGTTCAGCGGTGGAGTTGGCGGCCGGTCCGTTCCAGGCTCTGTGATCGGCGGCTGGAGACGCACCGCGGCCGGCACGGAGCCTCTCGGCCCCGGACCGGCCCGCCTCTCCTGGCCGGGCCGGGCCGGCCGCTTACCTCCCCCGCCTCCCCTGCCGCTGCGGTGGGCGGGGGCGGGGGCGGGCCGGTGGCAGGGTGAAGCAGAGTCGCCGCTGACTGGCGGCTGGCAGCGGCTGGCAGTACCCGTTAGTGGGCCTCAGGTCAGGCAGTGGTCGGTCCTGCCGCCGGCTCAGATCGACTGGTGGGACGCAGCGAGTCGGCCACTGATGACGCCGCTCTCACCCTTCTCATCGGACCAGACGGCGCCACTCTCACCCTTCTCACCCGACCAGACGGCGCCGCTCTCACCCTTCTCACCGGACCAGACGGCACCGCTCTCACCCTTCTCACCGGACCAGACGGCACCGCTCTCACCCTTCTCACCGGACCAGACTGCGCCGCTCTCATCCTTCTCACCGGACCAGACGGCGCCGCTCTCACCTTTCTCACCGGACCAGACTGCGCCGCTACCGTCTGGTGGGCCTGCAGCCGTGTCCGCCTCGACTGGCCTGTTCCGCTCCTCTCTGGAGGGACGCAGCGTGCCGCCGGTGCCCGGCAGTGGCGCCGTGCCGCCCGATATGCGGGTCTCCAGTGGCGCCATCTATGTCCGCTCCGCCGGGGAGGAGGCGACTGAGGCGGTGCGGGGACAGTTTTCCGGCGGGACGAGCCCGGCGCTCCAGGGCAGCTCGATCTGAGCGCCGTGTAGGCGGCGGATGTGAGAGGAGACCAGTCGGTGCGCCACTGGACAGCCCGGCGTCACTCGGCGGACCTGGAGGCCCGTCTCTGTCAGCCATCAGCCCGCACAGAGTATGCCCTCCGTGTGTGTGACGGGCGACCGGCAAGTGGTTGAGACGACAGACAATACGACTGCGTGATGATGCCGTCCCAACTCAGACCAACTAGGTGACAAGCTAGCTGTGGCAAGCCAGCTGGCTTCAGTGGGTGAACGGGGCGTTTACCAGACTGGCTACAGTACTACAGTAGCTTAGTTCGGTTCAGGGACGTAGCTTCTCCAGAAAAGTTTGGGGCTGAGCTGGGAAAATCGCTTAAAGTACCATCAAAATCCACACAAATACATATTTCTCCCCGGATTTGACCCACTTCCTCGTCCACGTGGGGGGGGGGGGGGGGGGCTGAAGCCCCCTCGACTGAATAGGATCCTACACCACTGGTTCGGCTCGAATGTTAACAGCATGAACAATGTTGATTATCGTAGTATGCATTGTGGGCGAAGGACTACGACTGCAAGGAAGACAGGGCGACAATTGTGAGAACAATCGTGACATTCAAGCATTGCTTCTCGACTCGTTATCTTCCGCGGCACCGCATCAAACAATGTGTGCCGTGTTTTATTAACCATGTGTATTGTGTAGCACGCTTGTGTTTCAACAACTGGGCTAAATACATGCAAACATGGTACAAACTACGAAGGTTCAACTGCAGTGAGTGCGCCAGTTCTGATCTGTAACCAGCTGTCCACAACACCGGTATCCGTCCTTTTAGAGCACAGGCATCAAGCCCCGCTTGGGCAGTGACTCCAACCGACACCAACGTAACAATGCAGAAAGGCAGGGCACCATCACCGGAGTAAAGACTGGCACATTCTGACCTATGCATGCATGGCGCACACCGACCGGTGCTCAGCCAACACGGAAGACCGCTACCATGCCACCATCAGTCGAGAGAACCACGACTACAACCTAAACCTGCTCTGCCAGACCTGCCTCCTCTGGCTGCCAGACCGGCCTAAAACTGACCAGCGCCGCCACTACAAACCCGAGACTGGCCAGATCGCCGGCGCCGCGACAAACCACAGACCCAGCACATCACCATCAGTCGACTCTCGGCCGGCAAGGGCTCCGACAACCCCAGCGGACGACCGGCCGGCCTCGGTCGCGTCTTATTGCGCCTCACGGGCTACACTCTCTTGATCAGATCGATTGCAGTAAGACTACTGTCGACTCGCTCATGAACGACAAGACTGGACTAGACTAGCGTGTGGTTCGTGACTAGCACAGCAGCATTTTTACCATCACTTGTGGCGGAAGCGGAACCATTTCGGAAAACACCGCTAAAGCGCAAATCACTCGAGACTCGTCCAAATGTTGGGATTCGTTCCCCATAGCAGTTATATGGCGTCAGCTACCTAACATTGTACCAGTTATTGCTATAGAAGAGAACGCTGCAAAACAACTACAGCAAGTCGAGGCATCAGAGCAGCCAAAAGTGTGAACACATTCCAAGCGCATCACACTGAACAACTCATTCTACTACTAATTCAACTAATTCTAATTCCGTGCAATAAGCTCGTGCCAGGACTACCCACCCTGGGTTATCAACGCAACATGCAATATAATGGCGCACAGCATAGCTATCGAGTACACAACTCAAAACGTAATATAACGGCTCGACTGCGTAGACTAGGCTTGTTCGTTGTCACAAGGAACCCGATTCTTTGATCGTTCGTTCGTACGCTTTCGTTTTAACGACTCCATCTCGTGATCGCGAGATACTGACTAGCGAATGGGCAGCTTATAACCGCTCCAAATGCAGACCGGGATCGGAAAAGCGGACAGTATGACTAGACATGAGTTCAGACATTTGTTTTTGTTCTAATGAGGCCTCATTGCACCGGTGCGTTATTTGGCTATCGTCCTAGACTGGGTTTGTCGGAATAGACGGCGACCCAGAGGGACCACAATGACTTCTACTGGCCGCGTACATATCCAAGGTAGACTATCACCCGCCGAGTCTCGCTTGAAGCGAAGCTTCCAACCAACTGATGATACTGCCCCCTTCTCTGCCAGTCCGGCCCGGAGCGCCCCCTGTCCTGCCGGTCCGGCCCGTAGCGCCCTCTGTCCTGCTGGTCCGGCCCAGAGCGCCCTCTGCCCTGCCGGTCCGGCCCGGAGCGCCCCCTGCCCTGCCGGTCCGGCCCGGAGCGCCCTCTGTCCTGCCGGTCCGGCCCGGAGCGCTCTCTTCTCTGCCGGTCTGGCCCAGAGCGCCCCCTGTCCTGCCGGTCCGGCCGGGAGCGCCCTCTGTCCTGCAGGTCCGGCCCGGAGCGCTCTCTTCTCTGCCGGTCTGGCCCAGAGCGCCCCCTGTCCTGCCGGTCCGGCCGGGAGCGCCCTCTGTCCTGCCGGTCCGGCCGGGAGCGCCCTCTGTCCTGCAGGTCCGGCCCGGAGAACTGCAGGTCCGGCCCGGAGCGCCCTCTGTCCTGCCCCTCAGGTACGCCCCCTGGCGTGGTCGGCCGGCGGCGGCGCCACCTAGTGTGGCGTCACGAACAGCTGACTGTCTGAGATGTTGCGGCGCCGGGTGGTGGCGGCGACAGCGGCGCCCTGCGTCGGCCCCGTCTGAAGCCGGTCGCGGATGTTCTCCACGATCAGGTTCATGGCCACTGCAACACAGCGGGACGGCGGGTGGTGAGAACCAGTCTAGCACGGACCGGGCAGAGCCAGACGGAGAGGAGGCGGCAGCGCACCACAGGCAGCAGGCGCCACGGCCGAAAGGGGGCGCCTCAATCGCCAGGCTCGCACCGAGGGAGAACGCCCCACTACAAAACGCAGTAAAACGACGTTAATGTATTGATATCTTTAATTGGTCGAGCGTCCGCACGTGAGCGGCTCATACCTTCAGCTCGTGATGTGAGTCTGCGCTACTGGCCGTCTTTGACAGGCTGGTGCGTGTACTGGTGCGTTTCAGCTCAGCTCTGCGGCCGTGGTGCCTCCTCAGACATGCCGTGTGTCGCCCTCATCACTCCGCTGGCTCTGCCCGGCTCTTTCTCTTACCATTCCACAGTAACGACATAGCCACGTTCAGGCCAGGTCGCACGGGACAAAACACGCCGGCCAGTCGGACACCGTCACACGCCGGTGTTGTTTATTTCATCACACAACCGTCCAACAGTTTGTTCTCACACCCTCACACACGAACACGCGAGCGCATAGGGATACCAGCACACAGACCAGGTGAAGGGACACCCGTTGAGCGTTGCTGTCTCTCGGAAAGTATTCACATGCCATGCGAAGGCGCAGCATCACCGGGAACACAGCTCTCAAAATTACGGCGGATTCACAGCTCGGGCGCCAATGCGTCTTGTTCAGGTCAGTCTCGCCATATGGACACTGCATTGGTCATCGCGGTGGGAGGAAACTCAGTTGTCCCGCTCGTGACGCCGAACAGAAAGGTCCTTCACCATTGAACACAAAGACACTGCTCACAATAGGTGGGAAAGCGTCGGGCAGCCGCCGCATCGAGAGAATGGGAGGCGGCCGGACAGCGGCGACGCCACTTAAACTAGAGAACAGAGGACGTTCAGGCGAGCACACACGACACACTACATAACCCACAGCGGCCCGACACAGCACGCGACCCCCACACTCTCTCCCTACTGGCCAGCGCGGCGCGACCACACGCACAGCGATGATCGGGCGAGGCGCGACATCAGCCGGCCCACCGACACCCCACTGTCACCGCACCACCCGACGCCGGCCGCCGCCTCACACCGCACAGACACAGCCAGTCGGTCAGACCGGACCCATCGAGTCAGATCAACACCATCTCTCCTTCTCACCACTTCCCCGGACGGCTCAAGTCAACGGAGAAACGCACCGATTACACGAGAGCGGCCGGCACGAACCAAACACATCACCCAGTCGTCTACGGAGCGCAGCGAACCGCGCTGGATTTGATTGGCATTTGATTGGCACAAGTGTCGTACAAATCACGTCGTAAGAAACTAGAAAGTGGAATAATCGCGTCGGTGTAAACATGGCATACCAAAATTGAGGCATTTCAGAGTGGGGAAAGTGTTGAGTACAAAAATACGCCATCATCCTCGTCAGAAGTGGGCGGCAGCGACGGCGCAGCTCCTGTCATCTGTCGGCGCCTCCTGGAACTGCAGTATCCGCCAGTGGCTTCCGGCGGTCTCCGCTGCTGCCATCTGTCGCCGCCCGTTGTAACTCCAGTTTGCGCCGGTGGCCGGCGTGTCTAGCGGACGCGGGACTCGGACGTGGAGCGGGCGCGCCGTTCCCGGACGGGCGAGCCGCCGCCGTGTCCGTTGGTGTGCCGGTGGTGCGCTTGAATCAGCAGGTCCTCTATATGCTGTACGATCAGACTGATGGCCACTGCAATAAGGGAAGCAGCCACCTCACGCCGCGGCCCTGACGCGAGCAGCGCTCACACTGGCTGGCCCGCGGCGCAGACCGCACACAGCACACGGACATGGTACACCACAGGGACCCCCACGTAAACAAACACAAAAACAACGGTGGTGATGATGATTGGGATTCAAGGGCGTCGCAACCACATGGTTATATGGCGCCCACAGTGCCGAAACAAGCCATCGCAGTGCAAGGGAATAGTTCACCTTTAACATGGTGTTTAGAACTGAGATGGCAGAATTGTAGAGCAGGTCGAAAAATGGGTTGCCGTGAAATAATGGCCTCGCTACGCTAAGCAATTTCGGCACAGAGCCTATATTCAGATTCTGTTTCGGGGGCTACGAAACTTCGTCGGTATTATGACATCATATCCGCTGACGTCAGATTTGCGTCATACGCAGCTTCCGCCGCAAACTAGCCGTTATCAGGGTAAGTTGAGCCGTAACCATTACAGTGTTCGCGTGTATTTCATAGTAACCGTTAAACTGCGGTGGGTTACGAGAAACCGGTGATTTTTGTGCAGTAGAGATATTTTATCAAAATATTCAGAAACTCAAACAACGCGTCCTATTTTGCGTACCATATGTCATTAGTCCGTCATTATTATGTGCACTAGCTTCCATATCTGAGCTGCCATATGCATGACGGCGTACATTGCTATGAAGGTTTTTTGAGGCCACGAAGGAGACAAGAGAAACATGCCCCCATTTTTCGACGGATATCCATTTATCGTCCGAACAAATGTCACATTCGTTTTTTCAGCTCAACATATAGCCAAATTTCATGACAACTTTCAACGTGACCTATTCCCTTTAAAATATGCTCCTGACCGAGCAAAAAAACTTCGATCCGCCACTGCCATGCACTGGTTTGAAACACAGCCAGTGCAGGTTAAAACATAGGTAAGAACTAGTGCTAACCCGTCCGCTCCGCTGTACGATTACAGGTCAAGTGGTGGTGCAAGCCAGTGATAGGCAATTAGGGAGTGATTACCCGCACTACCTGTGGCACACCCTTCGTATCTATCATAAGTTTGTGTACCCGTCATATACCCGAGGTACCCGTCAAAAACCTACGGTGCCCGACATACACCCGTGGTACCCGTTGTGTACCCTCTGGAACATGTGTTAAACCCGTTATAGCCAGCACTCACCCGTGGTACACCCATGACACCCGTTATACACCCGTTAAACCCGTGACAACTCCACCCCGGTTTAGAGTATATATTTTTTTAAAGAATCTCTGGAACGGCAGATCCCAATAAAATAAAGGGATCACTGTTGGCACGAACGTGATAGTCACTCACTCGGCACTCATACACCCTTTCACTCGTCATCCATGCCATTGAACTAATTACCTGGTATCTCCTGGATGGTGGTACCCACACCAAAAGAAGAGCATGTGCACCCCCCCCCCCCCCCACAATGCATCCATGCTTAGCTATGTTCATCACTATATCTCATTGTGTCCCAGTTATCTGGAGTCTCCTGGATGCAGATACCCACATCATTACACGTGCCCGTGAACACCCCCCCCCCCCCCCCGCCCTCCCCCATGGATGGCTATTAGCTATGCCGATCCATGCAAAGAGGTTGACCAGTTCACCCGTTAACCCGTTAGCACATTTTTTATCTTGAAAGGCAGCTCGGAAGCGGATTAATGCCGATTCTCTGAAAGAAGTGCCCTGTTTAAATGAGCATGTGCATAGGGGGCTTCGCCGCGCATTATTCAATGCTTTCAGTGATGCATTTCGCGGTGACCATCGCCTTCGCTGTTTTATTAAGCAGTTTAGCGCGTGTTGCCCTCAACGCGACTTCCGCGTGCAACATGGGTTCTCTGGCAAGTTATATGCTTGTACTGTGTGGAGGGAGCCTTGCGATGCTATTGCGAGTTGCCGGAGGGCGCGTCGACCGGGAGCTATTGGATACCCCCGGCCCCTCTGTGGCCTTACTGACTCCCTCCGGTGGCTTCTGGCTCAGAATAACAAGGACGCCTGGGCCTCATTCGGCTTTTGGTGTTGCCTTATGGGTGATCGTGTTTGAGTGTGTGCCGGTGAATGGCATGACCTAGATGTGGGCGTGTAAGCGTGTGTGGTCGTGTATATACATACCTACTTGCTGTTTATCCGTACCTACTGACATGTGCTTTGTCCCCATGTAGGGATGTCTGAATAAATTGATTGATTGATTGATAGTGCATATTAACTGGGATAACTGGGACTTTTAAATTCATGGCGGATAGACAGACGCTTATCAAATAGCAGGCCGTTGTCATCCCAATGCCTATAAGCTGTTCAATAAATGCCCCCGGTGACGTCACTGCGGCATTACTTTTTGGATTCCTGTCCTGTGAATTTCCTTGCCGTTAATATGAGACTTGATACTGTCTAACATACATTATTGATAATGTACTTTACATGTATGTCACTTGTGAAGTAGTGTTTCATATATTTAGTTTGCTATGCCGGCTAATTACGAGCGAGCGCGAAGCGCTCGCTCGTCTTTCCGTGGTGTATGGGAAAAAATCTGATTATGAGCGGCCCGGCCCGACCCGTGGCGACGCTTTTGAGCTCATATATCTGCGACCGCACGTCCGATTGACAAGCGGACTTCTTTCATGAGCAGCCCCATCTAACCTACCCTGCTTGAGACCAGTGCCGTCTATGTGGGTCACTACACTGCGCGTGGCGCGTGCCGCGTGAGGGGTGTTGAAAAGTATTTTCTCGCAATAACTCCGCAACGGCTGGGCAGATTACGTGAACATTTCGTGTGTGGTTAGGTACCCCTCAGCCGCCACTTTCACACAAGTCAGGGGTGGGGTGACTGCACGTGCGCACGTGCACACCCCTATTCTATATCTCAGGAACGGCTGAGCCGATTGTGTTCAAATTGGTGTGTATTTAGGGACCTCTCATCCGCCAGTTTCCCACAAGTCAGGGGTGGGTGTCTCTGCACGTGCGCACCCCTATTTTATATCTCAGGAACGACTGAGCCGATTGTGCTCGAATTTGGTGCGTGGTTAGGGACCTCTCAGCCGCCGCCTTTCCACAAGTCAGGGATGGGGTGGCTTTGCACGTGCGCACGTGCACACCCCTATTCTATATCTCTGGAACGGCTGAGCCGATTATGTTCAAATTTGGTGTGTAGTTAGGGATCTCTCAGCCCCCACTTTCCCACAGGTCAAAATGGATGCCTCTGCACGTGCGCACCCTTTTTGTATCTCAGAACTACTTGCCCGATCGAGTTGACATTCCCCATACATTTCCTTCGCGCTCGCTCGTTCATCGCCGACTACGGCGCCTTACTGGTAAGTATGCCCTCGGTGACGTCATGACAGATACTGCGCAGCAGGGACGGTTCTACCTGGTTATCAAACCAGATAGTGATGACTGGAATGAGAGGCGCTTCAATACTATCATCTGGTGAATACTGATAACATTTAGCAGTGCCATTTCCGGTGGTATCGGGCAGGTTCGCAATAACCCGAAATTAGACACGCTTCGCAATGGTCCACCATCGGGGGACGCCAACTCCGGCAACATCACCGTCACTGAGAACGGCTACCAAAATGCAGACATCTACAATAGTTGGCGACAAGCAACAGCACAACAAAGCAAGGTAAAATTACGCATATTTTTTCTTCATCAGCACGCCTGTGCCAGTAGTGCCCAAGAAGCACTCGCGACCGAGGGCATGCAAGGCATGTTTTACATTTGTTTTCCCCGAAAATAGCTTCTGCTAGCTATTGAAAGAAGCGGCTCCCCTAAGCCCAAATCATCATCATCTACTGAAAGCAATTTGTGATATTCGTCAACCAAATCAAATTGGCGTATATCGCTCGGATCTAAGGGTGAGGAGCAAATACAATAATTTTATCTTTGGCTAACTGGATGATAGGTTTAAACAATTCACCCGATTTGATTCTACAATTCGTCTGAACGTTTTGTATGTCTTGCTAGAAACGCAGCGATGTCAGGGACCTATTGGTAACAATCAGAAGAAGACAAAATCCGGACTATTGACAATATTGAAGAAAACTTCCCGGGAGTTAACCCATATATAGCTAGAGCAGCTCATAGGGAACTAGGGCGGCTACCAACCAACCTAGCCGCAATGCAGGACAAGCCCCGATACGTTGAATGCAATGAAAAGTAACGCTTCAATAGACCTATACATTGCAGACCTTCAAACTTGCATACATTCATGAACCTCTGCCGCCATTCCTCCGCGGGGGTAACAGTTTCCATGAGCAGCTCGTCGCGACACCGCATCAGAACCGATCAAAGAGCTCGCCGTGCGCCGCCCCGGCTGCTGGTTCAGCCGCTCCACACATCACACGGGCCCGCCACATGCCTGGCAGCTCCGTGTAAACTTACCCACAGTCTGCCAGACACTAGCCGGCTGACGGACACCCCGCTCGACCTGCCATCATGACGTCATAAATACGACTGGCGGCGCAGCACGCTTCCTTCGAGTGGTTCCACGAACGGCTCAAGGTCCAAGTTGCTCAACAGGCCTGGTGACCAGTATGCACGCCCATCGCTATCTCGCAAACCAAACATGATAAGGACGAAGGACGATATGGCACAAGGTCCTTCAGTTTTTAACCAGTAGACAACTTTAGCAATCCCTGCAGCCTAACCAGAGGATGAATTGGTTAAAGCGTGACATTGGTTCATTCAACTGACTAAACGGCACCTCATGCCGATCGACTTTTAACCTGCTCAAAGCAAGATAAATCTGAACGATGCCGATCTTTAGTTCGAGACAAAGGAATAAATATAGCTGACCGGAAAAAAAAGACACCAACTGTCCGACAACTCGACGACTGGAACCGATCCTGCAACGCAAATCACAGACCGAATACATTATACAAGCTGCAAGCGGATATGACGCCTTACGGACGGCCAGCAGGCCAGCAGGCCAGCAGGCCAGCAGGCCAGCAGGCCAGCAGGCCAGCAGGCCAGCAGGCCAGCAGGCCAGCAGGCCAGCAGGCCAGCAGGCCAGCAGTCCAGCAGTCCAGCAGTCCAGCAGTCCAGCAGTCCAGCAGTCCAGCAGCCAGCAGTCCAGCAGCCAGCAGTCCAGCAGTCCACCAGCCAGCAGGCCAGCAGCCAGCAGTCATCAATCCAGCGACATAGTCACTGAACATCAGAAGGTTTGTGTTCCGAGACGACTCGATTTTTCACCGCATGCTTCATGCTATGCTATATTTAACATTGCGTGTCGGATTCGGTAAAATTCACTGTCTGGACCTAGTTCTGTCTATAACGTAACATTGTCCATCGAGCGTCCGAACACGACTGGCTGACAGGGAAGGGAAGGTGGGATGGGACGGACTCAGTGGTACTCCAGTCAGGTGGTACTCCAGTCAGGTGGTACCCCAGTCAGGTGGTACTCCAGTCAGGTGGTACCCCAGTCAGGTGGTACTCCAGTCAGGTGGTACTCCAGTCAGGTAGCACTCCAGTCAGGTGGTACTCCAGTCAGGTGGTACTCCAGTCAGGTGGTACTCCAGTCAGGTGGTACTCCAGTCAGGTGGTACTCCAGTCAGGTGGTACTCCAGTCAGGTGGTACTCCAGTCAGGTGGTACTCCAGTCAGGTGGTACTCCAGTCAGGTGGTACCCCGAGTCAGGTGGTACTCGAGTCAGGTGGTACTCGAGTCAGGTGGTACTCGAGTCAGGTGGTACTCGAGTCAGGTGGTACTCGAGTCAGGTGGTACTCGAGTCAGGTGGTACTCGAGTCAGGTGGTACTCGAGTCAGGTGGTACTCGAGTCAGGTGGTACTCCAGTCAGGTGGTACTCCAGTCAGGTGGTACTCCAGTCAGGTGGTACTCCCGTCAGGTGGTACTCCAGTCAGGTGGTACTCCAGTCAGGTGGTACTCCAGGTCAGGGTGGTACTCCAGTCAGGTGGT
>JAXIVJ010016713.1:5000-20000 GCA_036785665.1 Chirona hameri | reverse complement strand
TGCATGCCAAACTGGCATGTGTAGTGACACATTTCCAACACCTTTCCACCATCACTCAATCGGGCTTACACGGTCCGAGATGGAGGCATTAGCATTCCATACGAGGGTGTAACCCGTCCGAGGGCGTCTCCGGTGATCTTAATCTCTATCTGGTCTGATCTGGGCCGCAGCCAGTCACTGCCAGAGACGCTCCGGAGCCAGTCCACCGTCCGCCGTCCGCCGTCCACCGTCCACCGTCCACCGTCCACCGTCCACCGTCCACCGTCCACCGTCCGCCGTCCGCCGTCCGCCGTCCGCCGTCCGCCGTCCGCCGTCCGCCGTCCGCCGTCCGCCGTCCGCCGTCCGCCGTCCACCGTCCACCGTCCGCCGTCCGCCGTCCGCCGTCCACCGTCCACCCCGTCCACCGTCCACCGTCCACCGTCCACCGTCCACCGTCGTCTGCCCCACCTTTCCCGAGCGGCCCGGGCGGTGGAGAGAGGGAGAGCGTCCTGGCAGAGCGGACGCTCAGTCACCGGTGTTTCGTCTTCAGGAGCGTCGCGTCGGGTCCCGGTCCGTCCCGCCAGCACTATCCCAGGTCGAGTCCAGCCAGTGCAGCCAGTGTGGTGTTGTTCCCAGCTATCGAGAGGCCCGTGTTGATGTGCTAGTGCTCTGTGGTACCAAAGCCAGGTGGGAGGTTATCGCCACGCGTTCTTGTGAGGCCGTGTGTGAGCGAGAGGCATCCTGTCATTTCGTGGTGGCATCGAAACTTTGTTGCGTCGAAACCCTGTCGCGTTTGAGTGACGTGAGACTTCGACGAGTGTGTTTCGTGGAACGTGTCGCGTTCTGCAGAAAGCTGTGATAATCGCACTCTGTGGACGGTTTACCAGAAAAGGACAAGATGAACGAAAAGGAGATACAGTTGGCACATGCCATGCTAAACGCAGAGACGGCAGGATGCAACTTCAACACCATCAAACAGATGTCCCATGCAACGATTCTGCAGGAGAAAATTGAAAAGGGCATGAGGTAAGTCGTGTTAAGTTTCGATAATGGTACATCTCCACATGTAATTGCCGTATGTAGCTAGTTTCGCCTCATATATTGTCTTTTCACTGTCATTGTCATTATAGGCATGATGTCTGTAATAATGATGCTGAATGAAGGTAATGGTTGTGGATTAGTAGCGTGCCACAAGTATCGCCAACATACCGCTCTCTGTCCGAGTTTACCGACACCTTTCTTCTCTGTCGTCTAATTGAGCATGTTCTTTGTCGGCGCGCCCTTAAACACCAATCATCATCATCATCATCATCATCATCATCATCATCATCATCATCATCATCATCATTATCTAATTGAACATTACCTCGTGACTCTGCAATACTGATACCGTACGGAATCTGCAATGGATCACGTATATTAATACGACCACATCAGCTTTGTGCTGCACTTTTCCACTAACTTGAGACACCAACAGGGACCTGCTTCGATGCGATATTCTGTTTTCAATCACATCAACCCAAATAGAAACTTGGGACACTAAGCCACTTGTACAAGTCACTCCAATCATAATCCGGCGATTGGCGTTCTAATTCGCCCACGTCCCCCCCCCCCCCCCCCACAACTGCCGTTTGCCGAAGCCCGTCAGCGCGTCATCTCGGTGGCGTCTGAGCTTGCCGTAAGTGCTGTTGGTCTATGGATTGTCGGGCGGACGGCGGGCAGTTACGATATTACGACCCGTGATAACTTTTGTGTTACTCTCGGCGTGACACAAAGGCCCAACTGCGCTGTGAAGGCGCCGCCGTCTGACCTGGAAAGCCGCGCCAGAGAAACAGCCACGTCATCCTCTGACAGACAGCTCTGGAAAAACCGACCAAAACTTGCGGGATGAGTGCGATTTCTCTTTTTCAAATCAAACTTTGTGAATCAAACAGTGTATGTATTTTATTTATCGAAAGCAGCCGAGAACCACATTGCCGAAGCTTTTCTTAAAACGACATTTGAATTATTATTTGTGGCACAAATAATAGTTCAAATAGTTCAGAGCACAAATTGTGTGCCCTCTTTAGCACTGAACAATTCAGACAAACCATACTCAAGTCGCCAGTTCTCGACATTTTTTTCAGCTGTGCTGGGTCTAATTGGTCGCCGAGATTGGCCATTGTACCGTGTGGCCGATCACAGCGGCGATTGTTCGTTCGATCCCTATCTGAGACGTGCCTCCATCACGAGCCGAGCGGCAAGGGGGCTTTAGGAACGTGACCAGGGGCTGAGCCGAGTTGTAGCATAGTCGACAGGAATCGATTATTGTGCAGAGCTACATTTAACACCCAATGCATGGATGAAATAACATTTAACTTACATACAAGGCATTAGATCTAAGGTGGCGAAAAATATGTGTGAGGTTAATCATTATGATGATAATTAAAATAACCGGTAATCTCATAATAAGTATGTAAGGAAATAAATTAAGGCCGAAATTATATTAGATGTTTCGCTATTGAAGCTTCGTCAGCAATCGTTGCTGACGAAGCTTCAATAGCGAAATATCTAATATAATTTCGGCCTTAATTTATTTCTTTACATACTTATTATGAGGTTACCGGTTATGTTAATTCTCATCATAAAAGGCATTAGGTAACTCTACGTTTAGTAGACCTATATTACAAGTTCCTTAGTATTTGTATACTATTGTGCACTGCATTTTCTTAATTCAATTTCTTCACAGAGCACAAGATCGATTGACTGGCCAGCGTTAGACTGATTTGTACTTGCTTGCTACTTTCTTTAAACATTTTTTGTTAAGTAGGAAAGGTAATGATGATGACATTTGGTAATCACACAATGACTGAAGAGAAAGGCAAGCGGATTGTTAATTTACTGTGATTTTGCATTCCAATTTACTATCGTACCCGCACATGTACATGCTAGACTGGGAACTACAACTGGGTGTTAGTTGATTCAATTACTGATACAATGTGGCGGAAATAATAAATTATTGCTGTACAGCTAACATGTTTTCCAGGGATAACAATGAATGAACGCTAAAAACAGGGCATCTGGAGACTGCATCATGGTGTTAGACGCATTAAAAAGTGGTAGACTGCGCCGCATGTCATAACAGATTGCGGTACAGCCTACCTATTTTATAAGGGGTGCAAGTGCAAGGTGCTTACGGTGATATTAGACAGGAACATGTTTACGCGTGAGGATTATTATTGGCCGTTTCACTTCATTATTGTGAACTCCAGACAAGTCCAAGTATCTGTCGATAACACGGCGTAATGGAGACCAGCCACGCACCCAGAAGGCGGAGAAGCTGGTTTATGACGCTAATAGACAATTATAGTAGCAGCAAATCCCTATATAGGAACAACTCAAGAACGGATATGGTTTCAAATGCCGATGAAGGGTCACTTGGAACATGGTAGAAAAATCCGGCCACAGCGACCGCGGCAGTGATGACATGCGATCAACTTCCGACCGGACAGCCTAACTACTAAGTTTGTGCTTTATTCGACTTAAGAGCAATACTGCTATTAAGTAACAAAGACATGCGGTGCAGCGCAGTAGTTGATACACCGGTTCGTTGCTCTCGGTAAGCTTCAATGATTAACGAAAGGTGCGTTCAATAGAGCCTTAACCAAGCCATGAGACCAGGAGACGCGCTGCAGATCAGCTGAGGTGAAGAGCGGATTGCACTGAATAGCATTTCATGTGTAGATGTACTGACATATGGTTATCATGTAAATTGCAGTATGTGTAGCTATGTCAGTCCTTTATCTCCAGTTGTTTATCCTTTGCCCCAGTATTATGACGTTTAATGTCATTTTTGCTTGTCTTTTGCGATTTTCGGCGATTTATCTTTTGCAAAAAGAAAATATCGGGAATCGTTATTACCTGAAAATAACATTTATGACAAAGGTTCAATATATCGTCAGCACTTGAAATGTTAAAGTAAACAATATGCTATACTGAAACGCTTGAGTGGCATGATCTTTCGTACCACTCGCTTGGAGCACCTACCTGAGCTTAATATTTAGGCAAGCAACCAAGTTTCAGTGGTGCAACCCGCCAGGCTGCCAGTCATACTAACTAAGAACGCGTGTTGCTATGCGGGACGCTGAGCCAGCGTCTTCACTCCTCTCATGTAGATCACGATAAGTGTGTGATGTTTATACGTGCCTTGAATGACACTCTGTTCAGTGTGCTCTCGTCATGGTCAATCGGACAATTGATGGTGCAGCAAGTGTTGTTGGTTTTGTTAAATCTCGACGAGTGGGCACTGCGCAATCCTTTCCAATAGCGATGCATGCCTTGACCATATATGGAACCGAGGTCGGCGGCCAGGGGTGACTGGGAAGGTGCAACATTGGCCAATCTGTCCTCACGTCCAGATTCATCGCAGCATTAACTTCTACAACGCCATAATTCTGTCATAAAACTGCATACTGGGGTGTGGTAAACGACTTGTGAACGTGACATTCTCTTCCCAAAGATAAACACCTCTTTTCCTGTGGATAATCTGCGATTGATTGCTGGGCTGATACGTCTATGGGTAAGTTAAAAGCCATCAGCGCCCCTTTAACCTACAACGGAGAAGGTGATAACGGTCGGCAGGGTAATGTATTAATTGATGTGCTGTGGTGAAGGGGCCCAGTGATCCGATAGTTACTGACGTGGATTTTTAATAACTTATACCTAGTGAACTTACCTGGTTATACCTGATTATTTAGCTTCTTGCCATTTTGCGATTCTAACCTTTCAGAATAGTTCGTCTAATGAAATAGCCATATTACTATAAAGCGTCATTACAATTTCTCTGCAAATCAGTGGAAATGTATAAATTTCAGTAGTAATTCATGCATTATAGGGAAACTTTCAATAACAATTTAAAAGTAGCGCTATGCTCCATTCCACACATAGTTATTTATTCTAGGCCATTGATTTCTCTCAATTCAGCCTATGCCTCATTCCCGTCCCGCTCCATGTCCACACAGGTCAGGTTTCATACCGAGTTTCACCGTTACCGCTCTGTCTTGGCGATCAATCACCAGTAACCACATGCACTGCCGGCGTGCACCGGCCGCTCTCGAGGTGACCCGGGCCGCCCGGCTGACCCCGGCGCCAGTTAGTATGCGCGGCGGCTCCGACTGCTCAGACCTGGGTCTGGAGCGGCTGTGCCTCAATGTGCCGACCAGCCCAGAATCGTGCTTAGAACGGACGGCCATGGGTCGGCAGTCGGACACCGGCCGGTAATCCCCGGGGAGGCCGTGCGGCTGACGCAACAAAGGCTCCCGGCACCGGCCACCCCATGGAAGACGGTGAGAAGAGAGTGACGTGTATTGCTGTGGCGCTTAGCTGCAGGGCGCTGGCGGAGGTCCGGGATCCTTCGTGGAGGACTGTCTGGGTAAGGTGATATGGGAACAGAAAGGTTGCATTGTTTAGAATACCTGTATATTGATGCAACATGTGTTATGTGTTTAAAAAATAGCTCAGATAATGTAAACGGATGGATTCCGGAAAAGGACCTTTCGTTAAACAAAGCTTGTTACGCGGAGCCAGGCCAATCGCCTTTGTACGGGAAACCCCCAGTTTGTCGGCACAGTCAAGTAGCAAAGGTTTAACGTGCCTTTAACAACAGACTTGCGTCCAGCCCCTGGTATTATCTGGCCCGTTTGTGGCCGTTGCTACCGTTTCCATCCCGCGGTCAGGTGCAAATTGCTTTCGCCGAAGCAGCTCGAACCCAACTTCGCCAGGTTGAGTGGCTCTGCATGAGGCATGTTTCTTTACCAATTGAGCTACATCAACAAGGGTGGATAGCAGTACGAACATATCATTATTTGTATTGCATGTTTTCACAAAACGGACATTCGAGTATGCTAATTTCGTTCGTTCAACTAATTTGATATATTGTGATATATAGTGAAATTCAGCGTTTACGATCGATTATATTGCAAAAAACATAAATTAGAGTTGAACGCGTTTCATCACGATCTTGAATGGAGCCTTTCAGGGCTTCTTGCCTTTGTAATTTGTATTTGAAAACAATACAATTTTTGAAAGAGCAATGTTGTTAATAATCCTTGCAATGGCTGTTCCAACTCGTGTTTGGTAGTCGAGGCAATATGCTATGTCTTTATATAATATGCAAGCGCGTCTCACAATGCACAGCCATACACACACTATACAGTGTTGTGTTGGTGCTGTACAAGTTACAGTGCTGGAATCTTACACCCATCCCAACCATAGTTAAAATGCCGTAATACAAATCAGCATATATTAGGATACCGATGGACCACATTCTCGATACATCATACTAATCAACTGTAAATTATCGTGGACAGCAGAACCAGAAGCAACACAAATAGGATTCAGAATCAATCACTATCAGAATGAGAATCACGACGGTAGCGTCACATATGCATGCTGGATGCATGTAATCAAATGAGTGCGGCCATACATGGGACCAAACTCCTGACGTTGAAGTACAATGGCGCGCCTGGGCACGAGAGACAGGTGATGTTGCAAGTCTTGAATGAACATCGTGATTCAGCAGAGCGGAGTTTGACAGCCCGACGCTCAGCGTTATGGAGCATTATGACTCGGCAAAACGACGCAATTTGACAGTCTGACAATCAGCAGGGTGACCAGGATGATGAGACAAAATCACAGCATTGACAAAACTGCTGACGCGACGTGACAGCAAGTATAGCGTGACTTCACACGATCACATTTTGCCTACTTGCTAGGGGAGAGTGGGGGAGAATTGGGACACTTTTGCGAGTTCGACTTTGAGAGGGCATTGCTGCCAAAATATAATTAGTAGCTAAGCTATAATTAGTAGCCCTTGTGGCACCAATTGATCTCGACTGAGCATTAATTTGCATCATATCAACGCAGCAACTTCACGTGTGGTATGTTAGGCCTCATGTAAAATGAAGAAAAAAATTAGACCATCGTTTGCAGGAGAATTTGGACACAGGTGCAGGAGAATAGGGGCAGGAGTGTGGGAGACTTTGAAACTGTCGGGGAGCATAAGGGTACGAACGACACTGAACAGTACTTAGGTTTGACGAGCATCAGCATTATCTAAGAATCTTTTTGGATGAATAATCTTAATATTTGTAGTGAACATGCTTCACTCAAAGGCCCTAGTTAAAGGGAATTGGTCACCTTGAAAGTTGTCTTGAAATTCAACCATACGGTGCATCTTGAGCTCAATACTACGAATATGACTTTGGTTTGGACAACTGAGGGATATATGTGGAGAAAGAAGTAAGTTTCTCTTTGTATTTCACGAGAAATCGTACGATAGCAGCTGGCGTTCTGGCTCCGCCCCGCTCTGCCTGACGCCGAGTACAGTCTCTGACAAGGGGCCGACGGCGGCTGAGCGGATATTAACCCGCGCGGCG
The DNA here is from genome assembly GCA_036785665.1 of Chirona hameri. Lineage (NCBI taxonomy): Eukaryota > Metazoa > Arthropoda > Thecostraca > Balanomorpha > Balanidae > Chirona > Chirona hameri. Next base: position 12,606 of record JAXIVJ010016713.1, on the reverse strand, counting down.
CTGGGGTCTTCATCCGAACGCCCGGTGCTGGGGGTAAATTTTACCTCCCCCCTCGTATCTTCCGAACCGATGACCGCAGCGAGACGCACAAGGCGGCGATCGAAAGCTCTCAGTGAGAAGAATTTAACGCATACCCGAAATTTCTCAAATAAGGTCACATGTCAGGTCACGGTCAGGTCAAGTGTCAAAATTTAAGTATTTGGGTTTTTGGGCTATACTTTCCATCTTAAGCCTTATATTGCAACTATTATCTCACAAAGTGCTCCCAAATGTTTAATGCATCTCCTGCATAAGTAAAAGTGAAATTGTAAGCAAAGGTCAAGGTCGCAAAAGGTCACAGGTCTACGAAAGCCATGCGGCACATGTTGTATGGGTTATTTTACACGTATAATTCGATAGAAGCAGACATTTTCACAGCCTGACCCCATATAATGGCCCTCATGTCAAGGTCAGCGCACAATAAGGACGATATTTGAAATGGATTAATATAAAAAACATGCATATTTCTAAACCAGTTTTGTCTTAGAAATACAGTGGTGGCATTTATTTGTCTGTATCTGGTCAGTAAAAGCCAAAAACGCAAATTAAAATAATGACGTCGTGAATTACTTATACTTCGAGAGCTATAAGTCAGTCAAAAATAAAGATAATGTGGGATAGCCACAGCCTCATACTATGTAATATATTAATACAAAAATGAGACAAAAGAGACTTTTTGTCTCTTTTGTCTCATTTTTGTATTAATATATTACATAGTATGAGGCTGTGGTTTTTATTAACTCTATTAAAAATAAAGATATTGCTTTGAAATTTGGTTTCAGCATCGTGCATGCTCTGTTCTCTAATAAATCTTCCGGTTTTGTGATTTTTTTTTTTTAAATGTAGAAATTCTTCTTTTTTTTATCTTTTTTTTCATTTTTGGGGGTCAAAAACCCAAAATTTTGAAAATCCGAAATAGCCATTTTAAAGACAATGTTATTTGCTTTCTTTTGACGCCTTTTATTTGCGAGTTGCATCAACACGCTATTTTCTACGATTTTCAAACATTTAACGTTTTTCACCAAAAATGACATGACATGACGTCACTAAAACGTCATTATCTCCCACAATTTTCACGAATTTCAACAAAAATTTGGCAGAAGACGTAGAATTGATGCACCATAAGGTACCGTAAGTTTCACTGTGATATCTTTCATAATTTTCAAGTTATTAAGAAAATCCAGGGGGGGCAAAATTCACCCCCCGCGCCGTGCGGGTTAACGACCCGTCGTGATCAGATACTACGTGCTAGAGAGTGTACCTACCTCCGGCGCCCGCCCGGCGGAGGTAGGGACCTTCTACCGGAGAGGTTTCGGGGAAATGCAACTTTGGGTGCGTTCGGAAGGCGCAAAATTTCGCGAAATATTTCGCGAAATTTATTATGGTCGTTCGGTAGAAATTTCGCGAAAAATTCGCGGGGTTCGCCGTATGTGCGTCATGTAGGTATCTAAACAATTATTTCATAACAATTATCTTTGATTGGCAGCAATTATTTTGAGAGAGACTCCTATTACTGTTGATCACAGATGACACAACAAATCAAGAATAAAAAAACATCACCATTGGTCATTGTCATCACCACCTCTATAAGCAATTAGATATACAATTAATTATGAATAGGTCCACAAGTAGACATGATATGCATCTGGAAGCATGCCACATATTATAACACAGTTACCAATTATGAAAACCACATATTTCCATTTATATCGGTGATTCTACACTTACTCCATCTCCTCAATGTGGGCCGCCATCTTTGAAAACACCGCCGTGACATGCTCCGGCGATTCCACGTTATTTGGCGAAATCCCGCGCGAAATCCCTCGTTTCGTGCTCTCCGAACGGCCAATCGTAAAATATTTCACGAAATGCGTGGGAGAATGACCCTTCCGAACGCACTCTTTGTCTTCTAAACGGGGCAAACTAATCCTGTGTCGAAATTACTTAACGTAGGGAGCTATTTTTTTGACACAACCCATTTTTCGACATACTCTACAAATCTGCTATCTCAGTGCAAAACCCCATGTTAAAGGTGAACTATTCCCTTTAATGACAATTTATCATATATGCATTTTGCACCAAATGAACATGGAAATGCAGAGCGAAGTCACTGTAGCTTTTGTGCATGGTATAAAATAACTGAACAAATATAAATATACAATGTAATATGTTGCTTCTGAATAACAAAGCATGAGCATTGGCACTTCCACAGCAGATTTGGGACAGGTGTCCCAATTCTCCTGTAGTGATAACCAATAAGAAAAACAAAATATATGCCATTTAATATTTATTTACGTCATTTGTATAACATTACTAGCAACACAAGGACGTTGAATGCTTACGACATGCAGAGTTTAAATTAGTTTCGGTTTTGATTAAAAGGACTCTCAGAGCTTAGACAAGTCCTTGAAAAAATGGCATTCACTTCGCCCAGCGTGACACTACACTGGCAAAAGACCATTACTAGTTTACAACTCTGTCTTACATAGCAAATACAAATAAATATAATATTAAAAGTGACCTATCAATGCACGCCTCTACAATATATACACGTCCCTATTCTCCTGCGTCCTGCGTCCCAATTCTCCCCACTCTCCCTTATACAATGATGATAAATAGCATGATGAAGTATTTTTTTTATATCTGAATCCCACAGTGTCGCTCTATCGGGCGCCGCCGCAGAGAAACTGGATGGATCGGCTGTCGATATCTAGCCTCCATGTGTCGACAGACGGGGAGGGAGCTCCGGGTCGGCTCTGCCATCCACTGCTCCCGCGGCGCGTCTATAGAGAGGTAGCCGGTCCGTGCGCTGCCCCTGCTGTGCCCCGGGCAGCGATCGGACAGTGCGTGAGCGGCGAAAGCGTGGATGAATGAGGCCCGACTGCCCCCAGCCACACACACATACACACACACGCACGCACGCACGCACGCACACACACCTACACACACACCTACACACACACCTACACACACACCTACACACCTACACACCTACACACCTACACACCTACACACCTACACACCTACACACCTACACACCTACACACCTACACACCTACACACCCACACACCCACACACCCACACACCCACACACCCACACACCTACACACACACACACACACACACACACACACACACACACACACACACACACACACACACACACACACGCACACGCACACGCACACGCACACGCACACGCACACGCACACGCACACGCACACGCACACGCACACGCACACGCACACGCACACGCACACGCACACGCACACGCGCACGCGCACGCGCACGCGCACGCGCACGCGCACGCGCACGCGCACGCGCACGCGCACGCGCACGCGCACGCACACGCACACGCACACGCACACGCACACGCACACGCACACGCACACGCACACGCACACGCACACGCACACGCACACGCACACGCACACGCACACGCACACGCACACGCACACGCACACGCACACGCACACGCACACGCACACGCACACGCACACGCACACGCACACGCACACGCACACGCACACGCACACGCACACGCACACGCACACGCACACGCACACGCACACGCACACGCACACGCACACGCACGCACGCACGCACGCACGCACGCACGCACACACACACACACACACACACACACACACACACACACACACACACACACACACACACACACACACACACACACACGCACGCACGCACGCACACACACACACACACACACACACACCGACACACACACATAGACGTTCGGGAATGTGCGCGTTCGTATTCACGCGCACATCCACACACAGACACAGAAGCACGCACACGCGCCCGCGCGAGAAAAAAAAAACACACACCACTCGTACCTACACACAAGCCGACACATAAGTAGCAGCAGCGGAGAAGAGGCACGGAGATGGAAACTCCAGCGCTACTGCAGTGCCGTTGGCGAGAATAAGCATCAGGTCGGGGTTCGTATAGAACGGGTTGTCTGAGCCTCACAAGTTTGATACACTGCCAGATTAGAGGACACAGTTCTTTGCTTTGGTATCTTCATAAAACAATGGAGCAGCGTGTATTTATTTGTATTGTTCCAAACCAAACAACCAATACTTAGAACAGAAAATATGTATATCATGATTTCATCAAAACATATCAAACACGTATAATATATATATATATATATATATATATACACATACATACAAAATACACATAAAACACACATACATAAACTATAATAAAGTGGTTGAATTCACTTGTGCCAAATTTGAAACAGACTGCTTTCCAGTGCATTAAGCTTAAATGTAGCTTGGTAATCTACAATTAATCTTAACCCGCCATTGGGTGGGGAAGAGGGGGGAGGGAATAAGGTGGCGTTTAACCCTATTTCCTGGGGGGGACAGATACTGCTCCCCTTCCTCGGTAGTTTTTAGCTGGCTGCTCCTAAAATGCTGTGCCTGACGTCCAGGGGTGGTAAAAATGTTTTGAGTGGCCCCGACAAAAAATGGCACAGAAAAAAATGACCCCATGCTGAGCTGGGGTCATTTTTGTAGCGCATGGAGTCATTTTGATTCAGTCGTTTTGTAGCGCATGGTCCGGGGTAATGTTAGTTTACCCTACCAGACATTTGTTTAAGCGTGGAATTTGTTTTTTAAGTAAATTATGAAAGCGTGGAATGTGTTAAAAACAACACACTAGGGTTGTATGAAAAGTCCAATCTTTCAGTTTACCCTACACTGATAAAATAGTTTACTACCTTAGTGTGGTAAAGGGGTAGTTGTCAATAAGTCCAACCCACTTACCACGGATATATCACCGTTTTACTTCCTCCTAGTAGTATTACTTACCACCACTTACTACACTCTTTACTAACCCAAGGGTGGTAGAGGGGTTATTGTCAATTTGTCCGACCCACTTACCACCTAGCTACTACCCTGTTGCTACCTCTCTGTAGTAGCATTTTCCACCCACCAACCACGCTTCTACGGCCCAGTTACCACCCCTGCAACCATTACCACCCCCATACTACCGCAGTACTACCCCTACCACCCTTCTACTACCCCTACCATCCTCCTACTACCCCCTGCCACCCTCCTACTGCCCCATATCACCCTCATACTACCACGCTACCACTTTGATACTACCTCGCTACCACCCTCATACTACCCCCTTACCACCCTCATATTACCCTCATACTACCCCTACTATCCTCCTACCACCCTCCTAATGCTCTGCTACTACCCCTACTACCGCAGTAGCATCTACCTTACTACCTCAGTACTAAATCGAACGAGAAGGCATTTATATTTGTATTGTATTGTATTAAAGTACGAACTATCCACACCAATGTGGCTTGTACAGTTATTGGTCATATACGGTACATTGGCATGTAACACGGTAAAATCACTGCATACAGACTACAGTTATTCGACAAGCACGTATACACACACGCCACAGCCGTCGCCGCCACCGCCGCCGCCGCCGTCACAGCCACAGCCACAGCCGCCACAGCCGCCGCCGCCACAGCCGCCGCCGCTGCCGCCGCCGCCGCCGTCTGGTATGTCTGGTATACCAGACATTCAAAGCGTGGAATTTGTTAAGAACAACACAATAAGTGTTAGTTTTCAAGTAAATTGTGAAAGTCTTCAGTGGTGTTCAGTGTTAGTTTTCAGAACAGTGTTCAGTGTTGAATCAGTTTTAAGAACAGCGTTCAGTGTTAAATCAAGGTGTCCGGGGTAATGTCAGTTTACCCTACCAGACATTTGTTTAAGCGTGGAATTTTACCATACCAGACATTTGTTTAAGCATGGAATTTGTTTTTCAAGTACATTGTGAAATGTTCAGTGTTGTATCAAGGTGTCTGGGGTAATGTCAGTTTACCCTACCAGACATTTGTGTAAGCGTGAAATTTGTTTCTCAAGTAAATTGTGAAAGCGTGTAATGTGTTAAGACCAGACATTTGTTTAAGCGTGGAATTTTACCCTACCAGGCATTTGTTTAAGCGTGGAATTTGTTTTTCAAGTGAATTGTGAAAGCGTGAAATTTGTTAAGAACAACACAACACGGTTGTATGAAAGTCAAGGTCAAGGTCAATGGTCAAGGTCAACTTGACCTTTGCCAACAATCTCACTTCAGCTCATGCGGGATGTGTATTATACCTTTGAGAGCACTTTGGGTGATCATGGTCGCAATCGAAGGCTTTGGGTGGAAGGTATGGCTCATATACTAAAATACCTCGATTTTTACCTTTGACCTGACCGTGACCTGACATGTGACATTAATTCGAAACTTTCGAGCATGTTTTAGATTCGTCTCATTCAGAGCTTTCGAATACCGCCTTGCGCGTCTCGCTGCGATCATTGGTTCGGAAGATAAATGTGTGGATCGTTTGGTCGTTTAACGCCCCCCCCCCCCGTCAATGACGTTCGGCTGAGACCCCAGTCAATGCTGGGTTAATTCTGCGATGTTTGTCCCAGTTGGTAAGCTATCGAGATACGATTGCAACAGAACTTAATACATTGTTCTTATGAAAATTTAAGGACTACAGAATGAGCTTTCTTTTTTGGACTGATTTTCTGATTTAACTTTACCGTTTTTGTGGACTTGGATTAGTTGTATCTTGGAGGCAAAATGTTGCTGCTAAACACGATCATAGAAAGGACAGTACCGACACCACGAATGTTTAACGTTAGGTCGACCATGAGGGACGGCTTTTGGTAACGGAGAGAATGAATCCGGCATCACAAATATGTGTTTTTGTCCCCTATGATATGAGTGCCGGGAGATGGGGAAATACCCCCCCCCCCCCCTCCTCCCCGGACTTCGTCGGATTTTAACATTAGGCCTACAAGCGTTCATCTGAAACTGCTCTCTTACATTGGAATGCACTGACATATTATTTACATTGTAATATTGCAGAAAGTGAATTAAATAGGTTGCCCATCGCCGAGTTAAGTTGTAGTCGCTGGCATACCTGGGTAGACGCCCAGCGAAACAACAATAGATAGACGTCGGCTGGAGATGACTGCGCACCACAGTCAGATTTAGATGAGGAGGAGGCGTCCATTTCCGGCTTCATAGTTTGAGTTGTTCCCAGCGTCAGTGTTTCCCCACTACAGCTACTCAACCACTGACGATGCCAGTCTAACAGACACTTCCGTCCAAGAACAGCAGTTTGGTACACAAGACCGGTTCCTAACACGGTATATTTCAAAACTGATATTCGTTTGGTGATATTGTATACTCGTAGATTCTGCATAACTCGACGACACATGCATTTCCCTTGCTTATTGTTCAGTGGCAGTAGCGTACCCAGGATTCGCTCCAGGAGGGGACAATTTTTGCTCAGGGGGGCATAAAGTACCCCACCAAAAAAAAACTCACCGGATTTGGCCCACTATATTTTTAAGGGGGCATATTTCACCATTTCTCTCTGAAAAAAAACATTCATTTTTTCGACCAAAGGGGGCACGTACAGACCTTCAGGGGGGTGGGCAATTTCCCCGTTTGCCCCCCCCCCCCCCTTGTGTACGCCTATGCTCAGTGGTAATATAGAAACAATGGAGTGGGAAT
>JAXIVJ010016712.1:0-28127 GCA_036785665.1 Chirona hameri | reverse complement strand
CGTACCATGGTCACGCACGCGAAACACAAGGATTCTGTTCTGTTTTAGCCCTGAAGAAGCCGCAAGACGTAATATAGGTTAATTTATTCATCATCTTTTTAATTACAATAACATGAGCAAAGGCTACTTTTTCCATCTGACTTTTATCTGCACAATGCTCATCACAGCCATCCATCATATATATTACTCCAAAACCTTAACCCTATTTGTAACAGGGGGGGGGGGATTCCGCCCCCCCCCCCCTCATGTTTTTCGCAGATATCTCCAGAACGGCTGGGAGCAGGCCCATTAATTTTTGGGACTTTTAATAGAATTGAATACCGCATTTGGAGTCAAAATTTTGAGTTCTTAACCTGAACAGAGGCGGTTCCAGGTACAGTTTTGGGTGGGTTCGTAGGCGATATTTGGCGATAATACGGAAATGTGATCTTCACGGTTTCTTCGTAACTGTCTCAAGTATGAAGGAGTTACATCGGTTCACGGTGATTGCAACAAGTGAAAATTAGTTGATGCTAATTAAATATCATTAAAATTTCATGGCAGAGGCGGTTTCAGGGGCTTGAAAGGGGGGGGGGGGGTTCCAGGAAGTATTCAATGCTTGGCGGGAAGCAAATAGAGCAATGTAAGGGGCATTTATAGTTATCAAGATGTAAAAGATAGCTTCCGCTTCCATTATTTGCATAATTTATTACATATAGAGTTTCAGGGGCGTGTTCAGGCACATGAAGGGGGGACTGGCTTGGTGATGACGATATGCCAGCGATAACGGCGCAATAGATGGTTAGCTTATAATTATATATGCACATATGAGGCCAGGAAAGGGAATAAAGTCATTTTTTTGAAGAGGCACGCTCAGGAATGGAAGAAAGGGGGTCATATTATTGCAAGGAAACTTAGAGGCATGGGCGTACAATGACATAACATACTGTAGTTTTCGGATGAAACACGCACCACGGGCTACTCTACGAACGATTATAAGATAATAGGCGAGTCCAGGTAGGGTAAAAGGGGGTAAGCAATGTTAATTGAAGTTGCAAGTGAAATAGTCACTGTTGACTAGTTAGTATCATAATAGCGGATAATATACTCATCAAAAGGTATTGAGCCGCCCCAGTTTGGATCCTGGATACGCCTATGATGAATTTCAACCTGCAAAAAGGAACTATCTACGATCAGTAACATATTTATAGTGCTAGGTAGCAACTTGTCTGCGGTTAATATCACTAACCTGGTACCGCCTATGGCAAAAAAAGAAGATTTTTAACTGTTTTTCTAATGTCACAATCACATACCATTTCATTTATTTTATTTAAAAAACATAGAAAATGGTTTTATTACGCATTTACTTCACCCCCATATTGAGTGACCTGCACACGCCTATGATTTTTGAATTTTCAAACGCCACTGTCATATATCAATTTTCAATTCAATCTCTACCTATTCGTATTAATTGTGTTAAAATCGGTCGATAAACATGAAAGCTATGTTGGATCAAAAATACCACTAAAATTTGTGGTTTTTGCCCCCCTGTTGCCCCCCTACCAAATATTTCGATTTTTTATTATTTAGAAATGTAGATCGTGTTGAGGGGAACCAAACGCCGTTTCATTTTTGAAAATCGGACGGGTAGATCTCGAGATCTCCGGGGTGGGCGGAATCCGCCCCCCCCCCCTGTTACAAATAGGGGTAGCCAGGAGCCTGTTACAAATAGGGTTAAACCAAGTAACATGACTAATGAATGAATGTCATGTCATATTCATGTGGACCTTCCTTCAAGTAACACCAATAAAGTGAAAAAATGTAGGCATTTATAAACTATGATGTATGTGTCATGTGTAGGTATGTGTCATGTAGGTGGATGCATCAGCGGATCCAGAACGGGTGGTTTGGGGGGAATTCCAAAAGGTATCACACAATTCTGAAAACGCATCGGATTTGGCTTGCTTATGCATTGCTAGGTGATTTAAAGCTAACTTTCCTCAGTAAAAGTTTCTTAGATTTTCTTCTATCTCAGGAAATGTGTCAATCTTGCGCCGATTTCAGGCGGTTTGGGGGGGGGGGGGGCAATTGCCCATTTTGCCCAACCGTAGATCCGCCACTGGATCTTAACATTTTTCAAAAGATGCGGGACTCTGGTGAAAATTGGGCAAATTTAGCCATTTCCTGTGGATTTATATGCATTTTCATGTTTTCCCAATGACTTATAATTAGGAGGTCACAAAATAGAATTCCCCTAAGTCACCGATATAAAAATCATCCAAAATAGCAGAATTGTATGTGTTTATGACCTTAGTAAATCCTGTGAGTATCTTCTAACTGATCGGTCAAGCAATGTGGCTGCGGCACGACCTTACATTTTTTTTGGAGGTGGGATCACTAGACTTTACATAGTGACGTGACCTGAGGAGACCTGAGGTAAACAAATTAACAGGATTTGGGCAATTGATAAGCAAGCAGTTGTACCAAAAATGGCGGCGCGAAATAGCGTCGTTTTCCGCTATTTCCAAAAAACCTAAGGGGAGACGGTATCCGCCCCCACTGGAGAATCCAGGGGGCGGACATCATTGGCAAATCCCCCCCCCCCCCAGCAATCTGGGGGGAGCAATACAAGTATGGGAGGGGCATACAATACAAGTATGCCCTGCACTGAACGTTGAAAACAATCATCTTAGGAGAAAACTTCATGAAAACGGAAGTTTTTCTTCTTCTATCAAGTGATTGAGTTTGACGTTTGTATGTATCCCTTGCTTTCAATGATAGACAAAACAGCAGACCTGATGCAATTCAAGCAGCCCCGATGACACGCGCCCCGCGGGGGGGGGGGGGGGCAGAATATGCCCCATCCCGAAATTTCTCAATAACTTTAAAACTGTGATAGATATCAACGTGAAAAGTGCAGTACCTTATACTGCATCAGTTCTACGTCTTCGCACCCAATTTAAATGAAATTAATGTGGTGTTTTGGGAGATAATAACGTTTTAATGACGTCATGTCATGCAATTTTTGGTGGAAAAACAATACATGTTTGACAAATCGTAAAAATAGAGTTTCAAAGCAAATTGAAAATAAAAACGTCAAAAGAAAGGAAATGACATTCTCTTGCAAATGGCATCTTGAATTTGTGACTTTTTGGGGTTTTTGACCCCCCAAAATAAAATGTATTTTTGTTTCTTCGGAAAAATATCCACATTTTTTTTTGTGATTTCGAAAAGTGAATTTATTAAGCTCGAATAGCAAATAAGGTGACCGGCCCAAATACACGGAGGAAAAAAATGGGGTACCTTTTTGCCACAAAAATATGCCCCCAAAAATGTTTTGCCCCCCCCCCCCCCCCCCCCCGTGGTTTTCCTTTAAAATAGGCCCTGGGCTACATCCGGGAACTTTTGAGAACCACGGCGGTGCTCTTTTCGTCATTAAATTGGTCTCCGAAACCCAAATGTTATGCACATGGTTGTTATCTGTGAAGGTTATCCAATGCATGCCCGAACACAAATATGTTTTCGATTAGGTTCTCTGAAACCAAGACGCGGACTCTCATCGAAAGCTTTCTAGAAAAAGTCTCAATACGTGTTTTCAGTGTACAGTGTACTCATTTCCGAATTATACTTGGAAGTCATTTCCGATTTAAAATGACCATCACTGCGGTCATGCAGGGGCTCTGCCACGGGGGGAAATGGGGAGGACGTGTCCACCCCCATGCTTGAGCACGGGGGATTATCCCCCCCCCCCCCTCTCCATTTTCCCTGACGAACAACTACAAATCGGTGTTCAGTTATATTCATTATTTGTTACCTCTCCACGTTCAACAAGCTTTCGCTGACGCTCCCCCCGCCCCCTTTCAACAGTCTGTCGCTGACGCTCTACCCCCCCCCCCCCCCCCCCCCATCCGCATCCTTCACGACCGTTAGCGCCGGTTGATCATTTTTCAGACCAGGGCTGAGGGTTGGCTGAACGTTTATCGAATGGTCTGCAGAAGAGCATCAGTCACCCGTCAGTGCACTTGCTACGTGTAACATTTTCCTATTACCCACCTGTCCTCAAGCAGGGTCAGTGCCCGCCATTATTTTGGGCGCCTGCTGGGCCAATTAGCATACATAGTGGACAATATAAATTTAGGACAAGTCAGGCGCTGCAAAATTCCTTATAAATGCTGGAAGATATTTATAGTTAGTAGCACGATTGCAACAAAAGCAGCGAGGCAATCGATACCACTGTCGGTCCCCTAGATACGGGTCACGGGTCAACAAAATGTTTGTCATGTGACGGGGTCGTTAGCATAGCCGGTCGATAACATAGTCATGGTTAGAAACTCAGCATTTATGTTTTGCATCGCATCGGTACACGGCTTAGCAGCCCAGATTTTGGCGCCAATGCATTGCATGCATTGGCAACCTGGTGCAATGCACACAACAACACATTGCAATGTGTTGTTGTGCTTGGGGAGCCCCTGTGCCTCAGTCACACATCAAGGCTATACGTGTGAACAAAATTCACGACACCGATATACGTGTTGGAAACTACTGTGGACGGCAGACCGCTTGGGACCCTAATTTTCGGCGATAACTTTGGAATCCACCAACTGCCGTTAGAGAATTTCTCGTAATGGACGCTTCAGGCCCTGCGCTAAATTTTATTGTAAAGGTCGGCTAGTGTCAAACGTAAATTTATGGCACTTTCCATTCTCTCGTAATGTTAAAGACAATGCGAGGTGGGATCGAGGCTAACACCTGTCCGCCCTGTAGCCTCGCCCTCGACTCCGCCCACCACCCGCAGCCGACCGGTCACGGGTCGGACAGCGCCGGTTCAAGGTCAGCCAGGGCGGAGCTAAGCTCTGACGTCAGAACATAGCTCCACCCTTTCACGATAGCCTCTAGCCCTCTATCCACCGATTTAATTTCCTGCGCGAGAATGAACGTTTCGAGGGAATGGCAAGTGCCCTAATTTTCGTTTGGCATTAGCCGACCTTAATACTACAAATTATCGTACGGTCTGAAATACATTGCGTTTTGTTTTGTTTAGGGCGCCGCAGTTTCCAGGCTATGTGGCGCCCATGACATACATTGTGAGAAGTTCGCTCATGCCAGTTGTTTTTTGTCAATGTTATCGCCGCAAATTATGGTCCCAAGCGACCTGGCATCCACAGTAGAAGTCTCCATTAGAGGTGGCAAAAGGTGGACCCGAGGACCCGGTCAATTTACCCGGTCTGGACCCGGTGGGGCCTAGACCGGGTCCTGTCCAATTATAACCGGGTCCAACTGCGTCCAACCATCGCTTGGTGTTAGTTTCACGCAAATAGGCATAATGATTCCTCAATTTACAATTGTAACAAATGTACAGTTAACCCTTAAACAATTTGAATTACTTTCACTCTTATCAATTCTTATTGCAATCTAATAACGACTGAACACAGCTTGTTGATCATCACTCATGACTTAGGTACCTACCTCACAAATGGGAAAAACCATGTGTGAGAGGAAAAGTTCAGATGTAGAAAAGTTCAGATTAACAAAAATGCAGATGTATGTACATACGTACCTCATAGGTCATTTTTTCATTCAGCAAGACAAGAAAACTATCAGACAAAATGAAATGTGTGGAAAATGGCAAAACAAACCATATTCAGGCGTGACTCCAGGGGGGGGGGGGGGGCGCTAGCCTCCCCCCCCCCCCCCTCCTGAGCTTGGGTCGCGCTCATGTCGCTTCATACAAACGCGTCCATAGGGCGCAACTTTTTGTATGGCGCCACCCCCCCCCCCCCCCTGACCGAAATCCTGGATCCGCGCCTGATATTTATAATTAACCATGGTGAAGAAAAGCATTCAGTAATCATTCCTCAATTTACAATTGTACAGCTAACCCTTAACCCGCGAGTTACTGGGGGGGGCTATTTCCCCCCCTCCCGTTATTTTGTAATAACTCCTCACCGAACACCGGTATCGTCACCAAACTTGCGGTACCTTCTCTCACATCAATTCTACACATGTTGGCAAAAGGAAAAATATGGCTTTATGATAGGTCAACCGGGAATGACGTCAGAGTGACGTTATGTTCTTCAGTTTTTGTTGCAAAATAATGGTTTGAAGAAAACGCTGTCAAAGGTACGATATTTGAGATAAACTAAATTGTTTTAAATCAAATTACTGACAATAGACCGGGCTATCAAACTGAAATCTCGGATTTTTTTTAGTTTTTTTAAATTAAAATTTTTGAGAAATCCAATTTTTTTTTTTACAAAATTTTCAAGAAAAAAATCAGAATTATCAAAAAACCGGAATATATGTGATCGAGACGTATGCGGTGAATATGTGTACCAAATTTGAAGTCGATATCTTAAAAACTGACCGAGTTATGACCTTTAAATGACACAAATCAATCACTTCTCACAGCATTACTATGCATAAAAAACGCATTTCCATTTTTGCCTTTTTCTTCAATTTATATGGAACAAACAATGTTCTAAGGTCATTTTTCGCGTTCTAGACGAAAAACAAACCCATAAACCTGTGTTACAACGCCTAATGACCGTAATCTGCAGTTTGACCTCGTGACCTCGGATGACCTTGACCTGACCCAAGGTCATAAACAGCTTAGAAAGGTACTTAGAAGTGTCAGACACACGAATCATACTGATTTATCGACAGCTTATGCGTTTAATATCGCAATTTTGCGCGACAATTCCATCCATCGAGACCTTTTGACACGGTCAAACATTTTGTACTTGACCTGACCTGTGACGTCATCGGTGACCTCGAGGCCAAAAATATTATTTTCCCTCGATAAATCTCCCAGGGCTATCGAATGCCGTTTTAATTTTTACATTCGGTCCAGTAGTTCCGGAGATCAGAGGGGGGCAAAAAATAGCCCCCCCCCCAGTAAGTCGCGTTATGAAATATACCCCAGTAACTCGCGGGTTAAACAATTTAATTCATTTCACTATAATCAATTATTACTGCAATCAAATAAAGACTGAATAAAGCTTGTTGACCATCACTCATGGCTTAGACACTTACCTCGCAAATGGGAAAAGCAATGTGTGAGATTAAGGAAAAGTTCAGATGTAGACATTAACACGCGCCCTGGAGGGCCTCTGATAATTACACGCCCTGGAGAGGGGGGGCGGATTTCGCCCCCCCCCCCCTATGATCTCGAAAACTACGCAACGTAGCGACAAGCGGAAAACGACGTTCGATAGCTCGAGCCAAGCTCTTTCGAAAATATGAATTTCGTTTTTTTTTCTCAGGTCATTATTGAGGTCACCAGAGGTCATCAAGGGTCATATTTTCAAGTTTTCAAGACTTCGGTTCGAACACCCCTAAATATCTCGGGAACTATGATAGTTAGCAGGAAACGGAAATATCAATCGAAAGCACTTGAAAAATGCAATCCACATAAATGTCCTCAGATTTGAGCTGAGGTAAATAGTTTAGGCTCCAGAGGTCATCAAATGTCAAAAAGGTGACTTTTTTTGCAAAACTGTTTTTCGCAAATAACTTTTTACCTAATAAGGTTAAAGCAATATTGTTTACGCCATTGCGTTTATCTCGTCATGGCACTTCCAATCATATTCATGAGGACCGGGTTAGGTTAACTGAGAAATTTGACCTCAGGTCAAGGTCAAGTGGTGACCCAGGTTGGTCATGTTGCATATTGGGAGACGTGTCTCGACGAGACAAACACATTGGTACCATTTTCTCTTCTCTATCTTCATTATGTTGATAGTTATTGACAAAACAGTGTTGGAGGTCACGAAATTGACCTGACCTCAGGTCACCGATATAAGAAATCCGAGGAAAAAAATTGTTGTTATATATGACCTTATGAATTCCTGCAAGATTGAAACTGATCGGCGTAAAACTGTGGCTGTGGTACTACTGCAAACGTTTTGGAGTTGAGGTCATCACGTTACCTGATCTGGTGACCTGACCTGAGATGACCCGACGCCAAGAATTTTGAATAATGTGGGAAGTTCATTTCTGACAGGTGTGCAAAAAACAGCGGCGCTGCGCGCCGCCATTTTTACGCTATTTTTGACAAAGCGGAGGGGTGGGCGGATTTCGCCCCCCCCCCCCCCTCTCCAGGACGCGTGTAAAAACCGACAAATACATTTTCCAACCAATTAACTTATCATCACCAATCTCCAAAAATATTACCCTGACCTCAAGAAAGAATTACTTACAGTCTACTCCACACCACCTCCAATTACTTAATTACTTACACCACCTCCAAACACGTTTATCTAATTCTTCCCCGTGAAATAGGCGTTTGGCGCAGATGAGGCAATCACGGAATCGTCAAGTGATTATCGTGTTCTTTGGACTCGTAAATGGTGTGATCAGATGCTATCATGACGTAAGCATCCGCTTCATTTCCTTGGAGAAGAGCTCCGTACACCCTTGTCCACATTTGTGCACATTTTAACGAACACCACTGATGTTTCCTCTGGAGTCGAGAAACAGTAAGCAAAATTGTATATCAATATATTTTATTTGGTGTATGGCTAATATTTCAAAGTATCTTTTTGTTTTGTTTCCTTGTTAACCTTAACCCGCGAGTTACTGGGGGGCTATTTTTTGCCCCCCCCCCCCTCCTCCCGTTATTTTGTAATAACTCCTCACCGAACACCGGTATCGTCACCAAACTTGCGGTACCTTCTCTCACATCAATTCTACACATGTTGGCAAAAGGAAAAATATGGCTTTATGATAGGTCAACCGGGAATGACGTCAGAGTGACGTCATGTTCTTCGGTTTTGGTTTCAAAATAATGGTTTGCAGAAAACGCTGTCAAAGGTACAATGTTTGAGATAAACTAAATTGTCTTAAATCAAATTACTGACAATAGACCGGGATATCCAACTGCAATCTCGGATTTTTGAGGGTTTTTTTTAATTCAAAATTTTGAGAAATCCAAACACATTTTTTTAAACTAAATTTTCAAGAAAAATCAGAATTATCAAAAAACCGGAATACATGTGATCGAGACGTGTGCGGTGAATATGTGTACCAAATTTGAAGTCGATATCTTCAAAAATGACCGAATTATGACCTTTAAATGACACAAATCAATCACTTCTCACAGCATTACTATGCATAAAAAACGCATTTCCATTTTTGCTTCTTACTTCTATTCATATGGAACAAACAATGTTCTAAGGTCATTTTACACGTTCCAGATGAAAAAAACATAAACATGTGTTACAATGCCTAATGACCGTAATCTGCAGTTTGACCTCATGACCTCGGATGACCTTGACCTGACCCAAGGTCATAAACAGCTTAGAAAGGTACTTAGAAGTGTCATACACACGAATCATACCGATTTATCGACAGATTATGCGTTTAATATCGTAATTTTGCGCGACAATTCCATCCATCGGGACTTTTTGACACGGTCAAACATTTTGTACTTGACCTGACCTGTGACGTCATTGGTGACCCCGAGGTCAACAATATTATGTTTCCCTCGATAAATTTAAAAGGGCTATCGAATGCCGTTTTAATTTTTACATTCGGTCCAGTAGTTCCGGAGATCCGAGGGGGGGGGGGGGGGAATAGCCCCCCCCCCCCCCCCAGTAAGTCGCGTTATGAAATATACCCCAGTAACTCGCGGGTTAAAGCAAGTTATGCTTTAAAATGCAATTTTGTTTGTTTCATTTAGACCTCACAAACATATTATATATATTACATATTATATATTATTTGTGTTGTTGCACGTCCAAAGGTTTCATCAGCACAACACCATTTGTGACGCATTAGAGACGATGTGAAATCAGTGTTGTTACTGCAGAGTGAGTAGGTCAAGTTGGGTGTACTTTGACCTTTGCAGATAGTAGACATAAATACAAATCATTTTCAGGTCAGATACATATTTCGAAAAGCTTGAAACAATAGGCAATTTCAATTTAGTCCATTGACAGTGTAGGTTGAAATGCGGACAGTGGGCAGGCACAAGGCATACATAATTTTGATCAGCTAAACCATGCTTTCCAATATTTTCCAGAAGGCCCAGGTACAAGTTGTTATGCTCAAAGTGCTTGTTCTCTTGTATATACATGTATATGTTCTCTTGTATGAATGCATGATTTGTGTTGCAAAATAAGAGAGCATGGCCCAAAACTTGTTTTCTTGATTTTCTTGGAAGAAATGTCTAGTTGCTGTGCCACACCATTGATGCACAACCATATGATATTGGCTGATTATTGGTTTGTGCAGGGCTGTGTGTGAGCTACCAGGAGGGAGGGTAGTCCTTGCCTACTTTGACCCGACATGATGCTTTCCAGGTTTTTAAAGATCCATTAGGCTCTTGATTCAATGGTTTCTGAACCAATTTGGGAACCTACATGGATGCGTTCACTATGCTGTACAGTGCAGATTTTTCGATATAATTTTACAGGCATGTATTTGCTATATGGGTCTAACGGGTCCCAAATTTCATTGCACCGGTTCTGACTGGGTCCATACTTCAGCTTATCTGACCGGTCCGGGTGCGGTTCCTAAAAAATCCCCTTTTGCCACCTCTAGTCTCTCCATAGATACACGCATCGGATTTGGTTGCCGTACCACCTCTAGTCTCTCCATAGATACACGCATCGGATTTGGTTGCCGTAGGCTATCCCACCGTGGAGTTTCGCTGCCGAATTTCAGAGGAATTCATCCGGTTGGCCCGAGCTTTCTTTCCACTCTGAATTTGAAAGCTGTGGCGAGAGCTGATGGTGCCTAATGTTAGCATATATATGCTTTTCTACGACTTCTTAGCTTATTTTATAACGCTTGGTGTGTCTGTTCTTAACGGAGTGTTTTATGCAGAGCACTGGCGGATCTCTCCGTGGGGGGGAGGGCATCTTTTTGTGGCAAAAAAGTACCCCATGTTTTTCTCCGCGGATTTGGGCCGGTCACCTTATTTTGATGTTCCAGCTTAATAAACTCCTTTTCAAATTCACTCAAATTGATTTTGTGGAAATGTTTACGAAAAAAACAGTTTTTAATTTGTGGGGGTCAAAAACCCAAAATGTCGAAAGTCCGAATACAAGTTTTGTTTATGTTTTTTTATTGAAATTGAATTGAAGAAAATTTTGAATACAAATGTTCTTTCCTTTCTTTTCACGTTTTTATTTCCAATTTGCTTCAAACCCCTATTTTCTACGATTTGTCAAACATTTATCGTTTTTCCACCAAAAATGGCATGACATGACGTCATTAAAACTTCATAACCTCTCACAATACTACATCAATTTCATTGCAATTTGGTGAGAAAATGTAGAATTAATGCAGCATAAAATACTAAGAGTTTCATGTTGATATCTATCACAGTTTAAGTTATTGAGAAAATGACTCCAAGAAATACTCCACTACAATACTCTAGTCAGTGTAATCATAGTTTTTGTATATATCATAGGTCATGTCTTTTATGTAGCCCGTAGGTATTTTTGAGTTGCCAGTCTAGTCATGTATACCTACTCATTTAAAACCTCATGTCCTTGTCTTATATCGCATTTTATATCACATGTTGTATGGTGTCTTTTATAGTTTTAGGAAACAAGTCATCGTTTACTCCACTACAATACTCTTAGTCAGTGTAGCCATAGTGTTTTATATCTCATAGGTCATGCCTTTTAGGTAGGCCGCAGGTATTTTTGTGTATTTTTGTGTCAGTCTAGTCATGTACCCCATTTAATATCGCATGTCTTTGTCTTAGATCGCATTTTATATTACATTTTGTATCTTGTAGGTTGGTATGTTTGTGTTTTAGCGTGTGTTTCGCTACGGTTGTGACTTCATCTATAAAGGGGTTTGATTGGCCCGTTGATGATGATTGAAATAAACTAAACTAAACTAAGCTAAAATTCGGGAGGGGCAGATTCTGTCACCCCCGGCGGGGTGCGGGTTAAGTGTCACCGGGGCTGCTTGGATTGCATCAGGTGCGCTGTTTTGTCTATCATTTATAGGGATTATACGTTTTTTTCCCCAGAATAATTGAGTTACATAGTAAAACGTACTTATAAAGGTGGCAGAAGTCCCACGGTAGCCACATTTTTCTGGAAATGACCTCTTCTGCACGTAAGGACATTCCAAATTGCGCGGTGATGCCACCGCGTATTTTCTGAAGGACCGGC
This sequence comes from Chirona hameri, assembly GCA_036785665.1. Lineage (NCBI taxonomy): Eukaryota > Metazoa > Arthropoda > Thecostraca > Balanomorpha > Balanidae > Chirona > Chirona hameri. The sequence goes on along the minus strand of JAXIVJ010016712.1, from coordinate 16,014 downwards.
TGAGGCAGAGCCAGTCATCTCTTTTATGCTAATCAAAACACCTCACTTATGGTATATTTCCGGTAAAATAAGCAATATTTGAAAGACAATAACCTTGTTTTGTTCCGACGACAGCACCAGTTACCTAGTTATCCCATAAAATTCTATATTTTTTTTGAATTTTCATGCCAAAAAATTAATACGCCACCACCAAATTCTCAACGCTAAAGGCCAGAGATAAGAAAACCACAGCAACACAAAACCTCAACGAACAGTGTGTAGTAATACAAAGTCCCGTCAGTTTTGAATTGCATAATTATTTTGTGATCCAGTGTAGGACTTGCGGATAATTAAAAACTATAAAATTGATCTTAAAGGGAAATAATGACCTTTTCCCACAAAAATGGAGTTAGCACTTGAAATCGCCAGACGAGACCAAAATATATTGTAAATTCATCACATTTTGCAGGAAAACTTTCCTACCGAAAGATATTTCAAGTTATAGTTGATAAGCGTTCCACACTTTTAACGATCGGTACTTGCAAGTACTTTTGGTCCTCATCAAACTGCGGGCTTTTCCCGTAATGTTTTTTTACGCAATGGGGTGGAAAATATATTGTGCGTTCTGCTTGTTGTGATTATATGCCCGGCGATCTTCTAAAACTAACAGCGATTGGAAAAAGTGGCAATAAAATCGGAGGCTCATCGATGCACATCAACGGCGGCATAGTTAGTGGTTGCGACCCTCAATTTTTGAAAACAGATTCATTTGTTTTCAACATTAGGAGTATTGTATAATTTGTCTGTGGCTGTATATAACACTATGCTTTATATTATCGTGAAAAATAAGATTTTTTCCCAAAAAAACTAACAAACAATAACACAAAACTGGCAATTAAATCGGAAGCTCATCGATGGACATCGACGGCGACCTATTTAGCGTCGGCGATTTGTTTACAAAGTCATTGTCATGCTTCTCGGCGCACTTAACCATTGTGGCGAGTTGTTCCTGATTAGTATTTCGTATTTCACTTGCAGCAACTTCCACATCATTGTGGCTATTACAGTGCTGTCGCAATGAGTGATGTAATATAAATTCAAACTTAAAAATGATCCTACGACATAACAGAATGAGCGACAATATTAAAGACAGAACAGTAGTTAAAATATCAGGCCGAAATTATAAACATATGACAATAGTAAGAAATCACGGCTCGGTTCTCGTCAGCCACAGGCGCCAAGCTCAACAGGCCGTGATAACTTAAGAAATACAATTAAGTAAACAAATTAGGATGGTGAGGATGAGTGACGATGCCTTCGTGGTTCATAAATCGTTTCGGTTTCAACTTTGGCATTTTCCATCCCGGGTTTAAATTTGAGTTGCTCTTGAAATGGAACCACGTGCGTTTCGAAAAGACATTCAGAAATCAACTTCATTTCTCGCTTAACTCTTGTGAGAAGCAGCTGGAAAATTCTGATTCTTCCGAAAATGAGCATATCCCCAAGTCCCGTAGCAGTCCCGTAGTATATATACCCAAGTCCCGTAGCAGGCTTTGTTAATGACGTCACTGGTGCCATTCTTGTGTAGCATTGCAAAATATATCTGATTTTGAGTTGAAAGCTAATTAAAGACTTATTCAAGTTATTGTTTTTAAGTTTGAATTTTCTTGTTAATCATTATTAAAGGTATCACTACTATCACTGTATTTCATAGTAGTTGACACTTCAGAAACTTATGACGTAATAGTATTGTATCCAATATGCATTTCCCTCGCCTTTTGCTATTGTGGCACAGTGCCGAGTGCTTTGCGAATACTTGCTTGCCTGGGGTTCAATTAATTCCGCCCTTATTTTATTCGAGTTGGTATAGTTTGCATGTTGTTGTTATTCATGACTTATACTGATAGTCAGTCATGCATCACGGATGCTTCACGGATCAGTTTGATCGGAAACGTCACCGAGCCTCCAAAAATGCCGCACTCGATGTAAACAATGGTAGGTAAGGACGAATTTGTCAATGACCTTCATGAAGTACACAAGGTACTTGTTTTGTATTTTTTCCAAACTTACAACTTTTAATTTGGGAATAATTTTATTTAATTCTTAAATTTAAAAAAAAAACTATAACGGTAGCCTAAGAAATTGTTGCTAACAAAATCAAAAGGTCATTATTTCCCTTTAAGATAAAAGCGGTGGACAGTAGTGCCGATCAAGTACTCGTTATCTGATACTAGTCTCGAAAAACGCCCAAGTTTTAACGCTGATAATTACTGAAATAATGGACTAAATGAGCATTGAGGTCCCTGTTATATGTCTTAAGCGTGTTTAAATCTCATACAACTGCAAAAGAGTGCATTTACTTTCAGGACGGAAACCCGAATAATCCCTTTAAAGAACGTATACATAAACAACTTCAAATTCAATCACTCGAGAGAAGAAGAAGAAAACTTCCGTTTGCTTGCAGTTGAACGCGCGGGGGGGGGGGGGCTACTTGTATTGAATGCCCCCTCGCCCCCACCCCAAATTCCTGTGGGGGGGGATTTGCCTCTGATGCCCCCCCCCCCTTTGATCCGCCAGTGATGTAGAGTCCTCGTTTTACTGTCTTCACCATTTTTAGTTTTGACGGGGAAGAGCTTCAACAGACAAACAGCTTCATTTATCCACATTGGATCTGAAAAATATATCTGGTAAGTAAGTATCTGGTAAGTAAGTATCTGGTAAGTAAGTATCTGGTAAGTAAGTATCTGGTAAGTAAGTATCTGGTAAGTAAGTATCTGGTAAGTAAGTATCTGGTAAGTAAGTATCTGGTAAGTAAGTATCTGGTAAGTAAGTATCTGGTAAGTAAGTATCTGGTAAGTAAGTATCTGGAACGTAAGTATCCGGTAAGTATCTGGTAGAGTATCTGGTAGGTATATCGTGACAGGAGTCCAGAGCCCGGTGGCTCTTGCTGCGGTTTCTCATCAGATAGCATTGGATGTTATGGAGTATGTATTGGATGTTATGGAGTATGTATTGGATGTTATGGAGTATGTATTGGATGTTATGGAGTATGTATTGGATGTTATGGATTATCCTTGTATAATTATGGACGCGCTTTGTTCTGTTTTGCAATGATAAATAGCGGTGAGTGCCGCCGAATGCAATCGAATCAATCAAAGTGCGTGTGAGGTGTAGGTTTTTGAGAGCCAGAAAATATCAAACCTTTTACCTTTTGTCGTGTCACCCCTTCGGAAATGATCGTCTCTATACCCTATACAATTTTTTTTCGGTAGCGAGCGAAATCTTCCTTCGGGAAACATTCGCCCAGAGATAATGCAGACATATTGCGGGCCGCACACTGCGTCATTCGGCGCGCGATATCGCGGAATAAAGCTGGTCCGGACGAGCTTTTTCTGTGCTGAACACCGCGGAACTGCGGAATGTCGCAGTGATATCGCGCGCCGAATGGCCCAGTGTGCGGCCGCCTTAACAGTGCTTCCTAGGTGTCTGTTTATTTATCCTACATAAAAACGTTAACATTCAACACATTTTGTTTCTAATATCGCGAGCAGCCTCTGCCACAATGCAGCGAGTCCACCGAAAACGGACTATGAAGCAGAGTTCGTCACGGTTCGGGCTGGCCCTATGGGCCATGGGACGGGACTGTGCCGGGCTCAACTTTAACAAAAAATACACAAACTGGCAATTCAATCGGAAGCTCATCGATGCACATCGACGGCGACCTATTTAGTTTCGGCGATTTGTTTAGAAGTAATTCAACAACGTTGAACAGATTGATACAACAGCGTATACAGCAGCGTATACAGATGTGTGATGTGTGATGTGATGTGATGTGATGTGAGATGTGATGTGTCGCTTTCTAATACTGGAGGGAAAATACCCATCATGAACTCCTTAAAAAAAGTATATGTACAAGCTTTTTAATTTTTCCAAACTTCCAACTTTGAATTAGGAAATAATTGTATATAATTCTTCAATTTAAATCACATCATTTTAATACCATAACGGTCAGTGGCGCACGCAGGGGGAGTCAAAGGGGTCCCCCGAAATTTTTGAGGGGGCCCGCATAGTGGCGCACGCAGGATTTGATTGGGGGGGGGGTCAGAACTCTAAGAGCGGGCCCCTTGTGTGCGGGCCCCCACCTGTTTTTTTTTCCATAGAAAACTTCGCGGATTTCGGTCACTTGTTTTTTTAGCGGGCCCCTTACAGCATGGGATCTGAGACATGATAATTATCTTGTCAATGTCGTGTAAGGTGACTGCGTGTGCTACTGATGTGCGAATTTTAGGTGCATGTGTTACTGATGTGCGGTACTGATGTGCTACTGATGCGCATCGAAGGGACCCGTATTCTGTCCCATACCTGGCAGGGGTCCGGTCTTGGTAATGCCTGATCGAGGCAGGGGCTCGATGCTGGCAAAGGTGTGATATGGGGCCCGGTCAGGATGAGGGCCCGGTCCTTGCATATTTTTGATGCGGGCCCGTTTCTGGTAGGGGCCCGGTCTTGGTCAGGCCCGATCGAGGCAGGGGCTCGGTGCTGGCAAAGGCGTGGCATGGGGCCCGGTCAGGATTAGGGCCCGGACACAACAGAGCCCGCTCCTTGTAAATTATTTGATACGGGCCCCTTCCTGATAGGGGCCTGTTCCTGGTAGGGGTCAGTTCCTGGTAGGGGCCAGTTCCTGGTAGGGGCCCGGTCCTGGTAGGGGCCCACGCAAGACAGGGCCCCGGTGCTGGCAGCGGCGTGATATGGGGCCCGCTCAGGTCGAGGGCCCGGTCACAGCAGGGCCTGGTCCATGCAAATTATTGATACGGGCCCGTTCCTGGTAGGGGCCCGATCGAGGCAGGGGATTGGTGCTAGCAAAGGCGTGATATGGGGCCCGGTCAGGACGAGAGCCCGGTCACAACAGTGCCCGCTCCTTGCAAATACTTGATACGGGCCCGTTACTGATAGGGGCCCGTTCCTGGCAGGGGCCCGATCAAGGCAGGGCCCCGGTGCTGGCAGAGGTGTGATATGGGGCCCTGCCTTGATCTGTGCGGTGCTGGTTAGGTCGAGGGCCCGTCACAACCGGGCCGGTCCTTGCAAATTATTGATACGGACCCGTTCTTGGTCAGGCCCGATCGAGGCAGGGGCCTGGTGCTGGCAAAGGCGTGTTATGGGGCCCGATCCGGACGAAGGCCCGGTCACAACAGGGTCCGGTCCTTGGAGATTATTGATGCGGGCCCGTTTCCGGTAGGAGCCCGGTTTTGGTCAGGTCCGATCGAGGCAGGGGCCCGCTGCTGGCAAAGGCGTGATATGGGGTCCGGTCAGAACGAGGGCCCCGTCACAACAGGGCCTGGTCCCTGCATATTCTTGATACGGGCTTGTTTGTGGTAGGGGCCCGATCTTGGTCAGGCCGATCGAGGCAGGGGCCCGGTGCTGGCAAAGGCGTGGCATGGGGCCCGGTCAGGACGAGGGCTCGGTAACAACAGGGCCCGGTCCTCGCATATTCTTGATACGGGCCCGTTTCTGGTAGGGGTCCGGTCTTGGTCAGGTCCGATCGAGGCACGGGCCCGGCGCTGGCAAAGGCGTGATATTGGGCCCGGTCAGGACGAGGGCCCGGTCACAACAGGGCCCAGCCTGGCATATTCTTGATACGGGCCCGTTTCTGGTAGGGGTCTGTTCTGATCTGTTCCCCGTGCTTCTCTCATTTTGACCAAACTCCAGAAAGCCTGTGCGCAGCTTCCAGACATCTATGCAGAAACTGGTAGACACCAGACCCTGGATCCGTTGGATATGTCTTCCCAAGTCATGCGCGAGACCGTCTCCACATTTGTTTGCGATGCTATGTGTTGTAAAAATCAGCTATGTATCGCGCCAACTGATCACACATACCTGATACGAAAATACCGTATCGGTTCACCACTACTGCGTGTTGTCATTGACCTCATTTCGTCAACTCTCGACAGTTGTACCGCACATCAGTAGCACACACACCTAAAATTCGCACATCAGTACCACACGCAGTCAGCTTACACGAAATTGACAAGATAATTAGCATGTCTCAGATCTCATGCTGTAAGGGGCCCGCTAAAAGAAACAAGTGACCGAAATCCGCGAAGTTTTCTATGTAAAAAAAAACAGGTGGGGTCCGCACACAAGGAGCCCGCTCTTAGAGCTGACCCCCCCCCCCCCCCCCCCCCGAAATCAAATTATGCGTGCGCCACTGATAACGGTAGCCAAATAAATTGTTGCTAACAAAATCAAAAGGTCATTATTACCCTTTAAAGGGAAATATTTACCTTTTTATTTATTTTTCTGCATTTTTATGTGACACATGTTATCGAATTGATCGTGCCTCAATTTAAAAGCGAAAAAAAAGGAAAATGAAAAAGTACTTATATATGGTGACGAACAGTATGACCTATCACTGCCTCTGGTTTGAATGTTGATTTGTAAACAAGTCATATGGCCAGGAATGAAGTAAGTGCGCCAAGAAGCGCGACAACGTCCCTGATTGGTCAATGAAAGAAATCGCCGACAGGATAGGTCGCAGTCCGGGGCCAAGTTAATCCGCCGAATGTATCATGGTTTTCTGAAACGTTTATTGATTGATTATGGGAAAACGGTTCAGATAAATGCTGCATGTGTGCATTACAATGTATTAAATACCTGGTTATTGAAAATTCATGCGAAAAACGTCCTATTTATTTTCAAAAAAATGAGTCAAGAACACTACATAGGTCGCCGTCCGGGACCAAGATAAACTGCCGATTTCAATGCATTTTTCAAATGTTTGTTCATTTTTCATAGCAGTTCATAGGTACAAATTCTCAAAAGATAGAGTGCATGCAGCATATTATATGCCTTCATGATAACTAACAATGCGTAGGCAGGCTAATTTGAGCTCGGACAGTGAATTCGTTACCAAGTACTTGGTGAGTACCGACCGTTATAAGCGTGGAACGCTTATCAACTTTAACTTGAAATATCTTTCGGTAGGAATGTTTATATGCAAAATGTGACAAACTTACAATATATTTTGGTCTCGTCTGTCGATTTCAAGTATTAACTCCATTTGTGTGGAAAAATGGAATATTTCCCTTTAATGATTATGTATGTCTCTTGATGAGTCTATTTCAGTGAAATTACTAACTCGATATTTTACATTATTATTTACCAAAACAATCGCTCTTTTCAAACTCTGCCTTAAAAGCAATAATTGGCCTGTCATCTTAACTCGTAATTCGTCAAATATTTAGGTACAGCACTCGCTTGCAATCGCTGGAAATGAATATCTTTGGCCTCGTCGTTTTAAGAAATTACTGCAACTCGCGCTGTAAGCTCGTGCGGTTACTTCTTAAAACGACTCAGGCTCTGAACTATTACGCCTAGGACTTGACATTTTTAGACCCTAAAGGTATGAAATAATACTACTCTAAATAAATTGCCTGCAGAAGACATAGACTCTTCCAAATGGATCGTCCTAAAGACGCTCTGATTCGGATTCCTACATCATACAACTCTCCGTTGCATTTACCTTGGACAAGTTTTGTCACCGCCGCGCAGAAAATGCTACTGATTTTAGCAAGGTTGTGACGTCACAACTACAACTATCATGGCTTATCTGGTTTTAGTTTGTAGTCATTATTTTGCGTAGTATCTGTATAGTATATATATACGTATATCTGTATATATACGTAGCATTGCGTAGTATCTGTATTGTCTTGCGTGTAGTCATTGTTTAGTGCGTTTTGAATTTGTATCCATTTTTTAAATTGACATGAAAACAATATTATTGTTTTTTTAGTCCAAAATATTGGTACCCTATACAATGTCCCGAACAGGAATACACAGGAATATGAAGCAATGGAATTTGAAGCCAATTCACAATGTGAAATGTGTTTGATCTATTTTGCAGCGGTGCTGCCCGGCGAAAGCATTAAACCTGGACGTTGTGTATCATGGAACACGCTATATATACCCGTTAACGGCAAATCGATGCATGCCCATTGCTTATGACATGCTCCCACTCGCAATTTGAGTATTTCGGAACATTCCACTGAGGACGCGTGTCGAAGTAATAATTAATTCACGTTATATATATACCTAACCGCGGCTGGGCTGGCCTTTTAAGGACACGAAAGCCAGGCTATACGCTGACTTTAGTTAATGATCCCCGTCGCATACACGCGATACCGACCTCTATTTCCCTGCCGAGTTAACACGCGCAGTGTGGGGGAGTCACTTTTATGCCCCCCCCCCCTACCCCCCACACACAAGTTTTTCTTGAATAGCTCAAAAACTAAGCGGAGCAGGGCGGTATTTTGTGCGCGACATTAACGCCAACTCAATAGCTGATCGTTTGCTGCAAAACAAAAATCAAAATCGGTAGATGCATTTTTGAGTTATATGGATTTTCAGTCCAAGATGGCGGCCAGAATCGCGGTCGGCAAATCGATATCTTCTGAACCAACAGTCGGATCGGGATGATTCAAACGCCATTCAGTAGACAATGTCAATGTTCATCCCCATAAACAACTTTGGGCACATTGCTAGTGACCTGTGACGTCACAGAGGTCAAATTCCCCCAAAAATGTGACCTTTGGCCAGATTTGACCTTCGTGACCTTGTTTGACCTTTAAGATATTGACCGAAGGTCAAGACCATTTTAGAAAATGTAGATCATCATGGCACATACCTACCCTGTGGAAGTTTCATCCTTCTAGCTTTCATACTTTCGGAGATCTTAGGGGGGTACTAAAGTGCCCCCCCCTCCACTGCGTGTTAGTAGCATACCCCTCTCCACTGCGCGTGTTAAACCGAACAGCGCGACGGCCAGAATTCATAGCAGTGTTCGTCACGGGCCCACCAACACACAGCCCAGCCCGGCCCGTAGCCATGCACACCAAGCCCAGGCCCGGACCAGGCCCGATCAAATTCATAAATTTGAGGTCCAGGTCCGGTCCGGCCCGTTCAGAGTAGGCATACATTTTTTTTTAAAATGCAATAATTATCATAGAATATTTACTTGCATACTATACATGTGAAACAACGGACCAACAATGCTAACCGAAACAACAGCAACAAAAAACAGCCACAGCAACAGTGTGTTGCTGTGGAAGTGAACTGCTGGTTAAAATATGTTTAAGCTCTGACCTGAGCTTGCGTGCATTACTTCAACATTCTTAGCCCAGGCCCGTCCAGAGCCCGGTGGTTTCCTTAACCCGCCATTGACTGGGGGGAGGGGGCGTTTAACGCCCCCCCCCCATCTATCCTATTTCTCAGATTAGATCTCAGATCTCTATCTCAGATTTATGTTTTTGTTAGTTTTTGACCTAAAAAAAACCCTCAAAAAACCTATTTGGGGAAAATTGTCACAAAATCAAAATTTATAAAGTATTCAAAAACCGGAATATATGTCAGAGAACCATACTAAGGCAACTCCCATGCCAAATTTCAAACTAATATCTCCATTTTTGACTGACTTATGACATCTAAAGTATGTGTAACTTATGACGTCATATTTTGGCATTGCGTTTTTGGCTTTTATTGACTAGATACAGACAAATGAATACAACCACTGTATTTCCGAGACAAAACTGGTCTAGCAACATGCCTTCGTTTGCTTAGATTTAACAATTAAAAATGTTGACCTTCGGTGACATGAACTTGACCTGAAATTGCCATTTACTTCACGTAAATGAAGTCAGGTGGTAAAATGACTATCACTATCGAATTATACGTGGAAAATAACTCATAAAACATGTGTTGCATGACTTTCGTATATATTTTGAGCATAGTGACCTTTTATGACCTGACCTTGACCTTGACCTTGGCCAACAATCTCACTTTAGCTCATGCGGGATATGTACCTTTGGCAACATTTTGGATGAAAATGGTCGCAATCGAAGGCTTTGGATGGAAAGTATGGCCCATAAACTCAAATACGCAGATTTTGACCTTTGACCTGACCGTGACCTGACGTTTGACCTCACTTTGACATTTGTATGGTATTGTATTGCAGCAAAACAACCACAGGCACAGAGCCCAGTTACGGTTGCAGTCATACTAGGATAAATTAAAACATTCGCAGATAACGCGAGTCCACACGAAACACAGGCCCGCACAGAACAAAAAGCAAAAACACAACACCACACTGTACCGTAAAAACAACAGCATAAAGTAGCCATTAAAAGCGCTGGTAAAAATAAAAATTTAATTAAATGACACATCAACACAATGCCAACACCACCACTCACACCTCACTGGCTCGACACAACACCAGACACACACCGCCTCTTCACACACAACAAAAACACAGTCTCGGCGGCAGAGACACACACACTCTTCCACGAACACAAAGCACAACACAACACTTACACATACATATACACTGACGGCTCCAGGGGTGACGGCCGAACCGGTGGTGCATATTACACAAATACAGCTAATAATAAATTCAGACTTCGAGACATAAATAGCGCATTTACAGCGGAATTATCATCAATTGTATCAGCATTAATATATATTAGAAAGGAAAAAAATTAAAGAAGTAGTCATATGCACAGATTCGTCCGCCTCGCTCTTTGCCATTTCCTCGATTAGTGACTGCAGAAACCCGATAGTATTCAAAATTAGACAGCTAATAAAATATTTAAATAGCAAACATAGCACAATCAAGTTTCTCTGGATCCCGGGACGCAAATTCCCGAAGTCTAGTGACCTTTCGCACTCGGAATTAGAGATGACGTCAAACTGCTGGGCGAGTCCATTATACCACCGGGGGAGGTTGGCACCTCCCTGAATGGGATACTGGGCCGCGACAATAATCGAAGTGATCGCTGGGTGTGATGCGCTTAGCCTCGGTGCGCACCATTTGACACATATAGTTTATTCTCGTTACGGCGCGGTCGTCAGGCAGAAGTGCATTTGATCTCCGTTTACATGTTGTCAGATCGGTAGGCTTATATTCGGCGTCGGTATTATATTTATACTGCTTTGTTTATACTTGAAAACAGGCGGGCGACCAAAATAGCAAGTGTTAGAGAATTATTCCCTGAATATTTCGATAATACGTATTTATTTCGATCGCATACGTAATATTAGAAGGTAAGGCCGTTGAATTGTAAATACAGAGTTGCAGGTTGTCTCAGTGGAGGTACGTGATCGGCAATACACCATGCATGGTATGGGGATTTTCCGGTTTTTATTCGGTACATACGTAATTTTCCACCCAGAGATTCCACGAAACGAGCACGGAGAAAGTCAGTTCAGTTGACACGTGCGACAACTGTGCTTAGAAAGCAGAAAAGGCGTTTATATTTCAACCTCGGTTTTCTATTACCTGTCGAGGCGCGCCAATAGAAGTTAATAGCAATTTTGAAAGACATGTATTTTTTTCACGCACTACACTTAAACACCCCACCATGCACAGTACACACGATATCGTACATCACAGGGTACGTAGGGAGACTGTGACGTCACTGTGACGTCACATCTAAGTGAATTCGACCAATCAAATTAATAGGTGCGAATGGTCGCTATACTTCGGGAATTTGCTCCCGGGACACGCCGGTGTCCCGGGTAACGAGGAAGCCGACTGACTCGCGAAATTAGGCCTAGAATTGCCTTCAGAAAACCACCTTCCAAGCCCTTTAGCAGACGTTTTAAATTATATAAATCTACAATTTAGCATATTGCGCCAGCGCGAGTGGGACGCTGCTCCGCATTATCATCTTCATCCGATCAAGGCAAAAGTCCAACATTTTATATTTAGTCAACAGAATTGTAGAGAAAAAGAAATAGTGTTAGCACGTCTCCGCCTCGGTCATACAAAAATTACGCATTATTATATTCTAGACAATCTTCTGCCCCCAAATTGCCAACACTGCCCAGGTTATCCACGTTATACAATTAAACATTTACTAATTACTTGCCCGGTGCACAATGACAAACGTCAGAAAATAATAGATTAAACGCAACAAAATCGTATCACATTAAATCTACAAACGCTGTTGGGTGACAATAATCCTGAATTGATTGGCCTCCTTTTTTATTTGCTTTACCAAACACGATTAGTTAATCAAATATAACAGTTTTGCTTTGCCTAGCGCAATTTTTGCTTTCTGCGCAGGTTTTCCCCTTTGCGTTAGACGTTGTTTTTTGTATTATTTAGGACTTTTCTCCCAGCAAAATACATCCCACAACCAGGTCTCGCCGGGGCGCCGGAGCCAGGAAGACTGGCAACAGGCTCCCGTTGCTGCAATGATGGCGCCTCGGCTCCATCAACACTGACACCGTTTCACAAGTGTATATGTTCAAGTGTATGTGTATGTGTACGGGGATGACAGAGTAGAGACAGAAATGGAGGTGGTGTTGCTATCTATGTGCGCAATAATCTTGCAGTCAAAAGACTTTCTCACCTTGAGGCAAATGGAATAGAATGGATATGGTGCTTGATACAAATTAAATCTACTACCCTAATTATATGCACAATCTATGTACCTCCCAACTTATCAGCAACCCAGCACTCCTCCTTTTTTGAAAAGCTAAATGAAAGCGTTGCTCTGGCCCAGTTTCACTCTCCTGATAACATTCTAATACTAGGGGACTTAAATGCAGGCAACACTTTCCTTGACCCAAAATTCTCAAACCATAGTCCAATAACACCATATGGAATTACTCTTCATGATGAACTTTTGCATTAAACCTCAAACAGCTCATAAATGAACCAACCCGATACACAGGGGCCAATGGTGTTGCCAACCTGAGAGATTTATTGATGGTATCAAATAATTCCATGGTTCATGATAGTGGTGTTCTTCCCTGTTTTTCTAACATTGACCACCTGCCAATTTTTGTGTCTCTCAAGATTGACAACACCTCTATTTCCAGACAAACTAAACAAATATGGGACTACAGACAAATGGACCCAGACAAACTCACAAGACTCTTGATGGACACAGACTGGGACAGACTGCTAGACTGTGACGTGGACGAAGCAACTGACAATTTCACTGATACCCTAATTACTGCAGCCAAAGCCTCAATCCCTCTCCGAACTATCTCAAAAAAATATAGTGATAAACCATGGTTTACCTTAGAACTAAGACGCCAAATTCGTAAACGAGATAGACTGTTTCATACTGCTAAAAAACGTAATACTGACTATGATTGGGAGCGGTGGAGACAACAGCGAAACTTAACCACAGACACCAACCAACGACTAAAAAATCTTCACATTCAGACACAAGTTATGAAACTTTTGGAGGCCAAAAAAAAATCCACATAAATATCACAGCATCCTTAAAAGCCTCATTGGCAGACAAACTCATCGGAATATGCCACCACTCATCGGACAAGACGGCACTCCACTTACTGACGACCTTGACAAAGCGGCAATTCTCAACAGACACTTCGCAGCTCAAACGAGACTGGACATACAGAACAAACCAATGCCCCTCATCATTTCTCCTGAACCCCCTGTCCCCCCATTGGCAGAGGTCCAAGTAACTGAGTCGGAAGTTCTCAAAATTCTTAACTGTCTCGACACACACAAATCATCTGGCCCTGACAAAATACCGGCTAAATTACTTAAGATGTGTGCACTAATAATTGCTAATCCCCTCTCCAAACTCTTCAACAAATCACTACAATTAGGAAAATTCCCCTCTTCTTGGAAAAAGGCATGTGTTACGCCCATTTTTAAGCAGAAGGGTTCTAGTTCAGACCCAACAAACTATCGGCCTAAAAGTCTTCTCCCGAATCTCTCCAAAATCCTGGAAAAGCTGATCTTTAATAAAATATATGGGCATATAAATGATAATAACTTATTGACAGAAAAACAAAGTGGATATCGCCCAAACCACAGCACACATATCCAGTTGTTATACTTAACCCATCAAATATACTCAACATTAAACATAACTCAAAATTTTACAGCAGTTTTTCTTGACATTTCAAAATATTTTTATAAAATTTGGCATGCGGGACTAATTGAAAAATGTAAGATACAATACAACATCTCTGGGTCTCTCCTAGAATGGTTAAAATCATACTTAAAAGACCGTACACAAATGGTTCGTGTGGGCAATAGTTTCTCTTCACCTGAAAACATTCTCTCCGGCTGCCCTCAAGGCTCAGTGCTTGGACCTCTGCTGGCTATCATGTATTTTAATGACCTTTCCAACAAAACTCAAAATGATGCACTGTTCTATGCCGACGACACCTCCCTGTATTCATCTCACCCTTATGACAACCAGAACGACAGACAATCAATACAAAACGACTTAGACGCCATTAGACAATATAGAGCGGACTGGGCTATTACCTTCAACTCACAGAAAACAGTACAACTGACCTTCACCAATAGACATGACGGCGAAGATTTTGCACTTTCTTTCAACGGGCAGGATGTTCCTACTGTGACAAGTCACAAACATCTCGGACTGACTCTCTCTACCGACCTCCACTTTCACCAGCACATCAATACCATCATCCGGACAATTAACACTTTACTAGGACCAATCTATCATATAGCCAAATTCCTATCCAGACCCATACTTAACAACATCTACACTACTTACATTAGACCACACTTTGACTATTGCGACATCATCTACGACGGAAATTTGACGCTGGCAGATACAATTCGACACCAGACTCTTCAAAACCGCTGCGCGAGACTAGTGACGGGAGCATTGTTCAGATCACCGACTACTGCACTACTTAACGACCTGGGTTGGGAACGACTCGAGACAAGACGACTCATTCACAAACTACTTTTCTTCCACCGACTATACTACAACTATCCTCCTCTCCCTTCATATGTGATGGACATGCTGACGAACACAAGACAAGATGCTACCGGACTAAGACTGCGAAACGCACACCTCCTCTCCATCCCTCCAACTCGTCTCACATCCTTCCACCGTTCGTATATCCCTTCCACTATCAAACAGTGGAATCTTCTCCCCGCAGCTTTGCGCAACACCAAATCCCGCTCTGACTTTGCTCGTCAGGTCTGGCAGCGATTTGGGGCACCAGAACCACCACCTTTACACTCACACGGCACAAAAACAGGAAATACACACCACACAAGACTTCGCGTCGGATTAACGACACTGAATGCACACTTCTTCCGAATCCAACACAACAGCACACCAAGTCCATCATGCATCTGCGGCCACAGTCACGAAGATACAATACACTACATACTCTGGTGCCCCCTACATGACACTAATCGATCACAATTATTCACTGCGATAAAATCTATCATACCCAACTTCGATAACCTCTCTGCTCAAAGAAAACTTGACACCCTCCTTTTCGGCAAAAATCTCAACAAAAACCAAGGAACGTTCATTGCCCACCACTTACAAACATTTATTCTACGCACCCGTCGATTCATCTCCACACCCCAACATTCACACATTACCCATTCGGCTTGTTGACCTGACCTCGGCTGCCCGGTGCCTGGGACACATTAAGTGTACCAAACGGTTGCTCGGAGGGTCGTTGGCGGGGTTGGCGCTGTCTGATCCCCTGTTTTAGTTATTCTCTTATTTCTAGTGTATGTAATTTCTGTTAGGTTGTTTATGTGGACTTATGCCAGTTTATTATTTTAGTTATACTCCATAGGAGAGGCGCTTTAATTTAAGCCATTGCTTTTGCGCCAATCCGCTACTGTAATTTCATTTTGATTGTATTTTCTGTTAATAAAATACTGTGAACTGAAAAAACTGTGTGTCTGTGTGTGTATGGAATATAATGTGTATGTGTGTCTCGTGTTTTATTTAATTTTGACTTTCAACGAAATACTTAACGTAAGATAAACATTATATTTACTCTGAACAATTCACTTAACCAAAAAGAGATTCCCTACTCCCTAGCTTGCTCCGGGTTCACATACACCGGTTAACGTAATTATTTTCCTGGCAAATTGCCAGAAGTAATTCCCCCCCGGAACATGGTTTTAGGCCGCTCCGGGAAAAAAAGGCGATGAGCGCAGGGTAAAAGTGATCGTCTTGCACTTAGCTGGGTTGAGTTTCAAACGCC
>JAXIVJ010016711.1:0-28129 GCA_036785665.1 Chirona hameri | reverse complement strand
TTACTCAGTTACCTTGTAATAATCCGTGTCATTCTTGCCAGAGCTTTTGAACCTAACACGGACTCTGTCCCCAATGACCTTGTGACGTTTGCCGAGTCTCGGGCAAGTGGGCACCGTCATAGACGTATGTAAGCCAAACTGTCAGACTGATCCTCAGCTTGGACAATGTATAGACGGCATTCAAGGCTGATCACACACTCATCTTTTTCAAAAGTGCTTGCATCCAAAAATATACTTTCAGGTTGGTGTTTAACCAACTTTGTATATTTAGGTATAATTGAGAAAAATGGATTAAATGCAATGACAAGTGACGCCCTGTGATTTGTATCTACACACGTCGCTCCACTCTAAACTACGCCCGCTCAGCCAATCGATATATAATCAATCTCACGCATGAGATATAACCGCAGGGCACCACTGACAAGTCGGAGATCTCCGCCAAACCGATCCATAACAGGCTAACAGGCCAATCACACATGAGATATAACCGCAGGGCACCACTGACAAGTCGGAGATCTCCGCCAAACCGATCCATAACAGGCGCCCCCAATTCTCGGCCGCCACTCCCACCGACCGGCAGCCACGGTCACCGTCAATGCGCGCCGTCTCGTGTTGCCTCGTTTCTGCCTAGTAATCAGTGTCGGACCGCCTTCTCCGCCGTCCGCCACATCCCCGGGGAGATGTGTCGGCGAGACCAGATCCGGAGGCGGATAAATGCGACCCGTTAGGCCCATTTCGCCGGACGGTGGTTAGGCCGTGTTAGTCGCGGGATGATGGTCAGGTGGGGGAGTTGTCCAGACGTGCAGATAAATGGCGCTGGTCAGGTGGGGAGTTGTCCAGACGTGCAGATAAATGGCGCGTCTTTGTGGCGGCTCGCCGGTGCGAGGTTGTGCCGTTACGACCAGAAAGCATGCTGGTGCATACTGTCTGCAGACTTATGCTCCTCGTGTTGCAAGCTCGTGTCTCATGCATCCATAAGCATGCTTTCTAAGCCAGTCATTTTTGAGATAAATACATGAACGGATTTGCTTTCATTTTGCCAGCATGGTTATGTGTCCAAACCAGATACTTCTAAAATGTTGACAAAATTAGTAAATTATACCTACTGCGTTCATTGGTATGGAAATGCTATGAAATTAGCATCAAGCCACTGGCGGATCCAGGGGGGGGCATTAGGGGCAAATGCCCCCTCCCCCCCCCATACACACACGCACACACACAGGAACATGGGGAGGCATTCAATACAAGTATGCCTCCCCCCCCCCCGCGCGTTCCTGAATTGGCTGCATAAAGTGATAATTATAACCAAAAACCCGGTCAACGACTCTTTCGTGCTGAGGACCCGACGCCACCCCCCTCCCCAGTCAACGGCTTTTCGCGATGCTGAAGCCCCGACGCCATCCCCCCCCCCCCCCCTCATCCACTCAACGACTCTTCGCGCTGACGACCCGACGCCACCCCTACCCCCGGTCAACAACTCTTCGCTGATGAAATCGAGCGAATTCCCCCCCCCCCCCGCTAACTCGAACCCTAGATCCGCCAGTGCATCAAACTGGTTATTATCCTTGTGTTTCTCGCCGCTAATCTCGCTCATTTTCATGTTTAATTATTGGTTATGTAATATCCAATCATTGTTCAATCCTATTTGATTTGTCAGCTGCACAAAAAGCCACAGCGTCTTTGTCCATCAGTACCTACCCCGAACGCATTTGTTCTGTCTTCAAACCCTGAATCTTCTGTAGCTTTTCTGTTCTTTAGAAGGTGAATAGCAACTCTCTTCACACAAAGACTGTCCAGAATCTGCCGTGCTCTATTTGCGATCTGGCCGTCTCCCAAGATTAAACACAAAACACCCGTAACATCGCACTGTGCGCTCCAATTGTCTCACTGTGCGCTCCCATTGTCAGCCGCGCTCCGCAGCACACGTCAAAGCGTCTCGACGTGCCGAGTTCCAGGCACGAGGCCGGATACGCTGCGCACGCTCTCAGACAGCTGCATCGGGAGCGAACAGTCTGCGATGAACGGGACCGACGGCACCATCACGTTCAGCAGCCGATGACCGCTGAACGGGACCGACGGCACCATCAAGTTCAGCAGCCGATGACTGGTGCACGGGACCGACGGCACCATCACGTTCAGCAGCCGATGACCGGTGCACGGGACCGACGGCACCATCACGTTCAGCAGTCGATGACCGGTGAACGGGACCGACGGCACCATCAAGTTCAGCAGCCGATGACCGGTGAACGGACGGGACTGATGGCGCCATCACGTTCAGCAGCTGATGACAGGACAGGCCGCTCTGCCGTCAGAGTTCGCCGCTCCGGCCTGACACGCCGCCGTGGTCCCTCTGCCCGACACGCCGCCGTGGTCCCTCTGCCTGACACGCCAGGGTCCCTCTGCCCGACACGCCGCCGTGGTCCCTCTGCCTGACACGCCGCCGTGGTCCCTCTGCCCGACACGCCGCCGTGGTCCCTCTGCCTGACACGCTAGGGTCCCTCTGCCCGACACACCGCCGTGGTCCCTCTGCCTGACACGCCAGGGTGCCTCTGCCCGACACGCCGCCGTGGTCCCTCTGCCCGACACGCCGCCGTGGTCCCTCTGCTTAACACGCCGCCGTGGTCCCTCTGCCCGACACGCCGCCGTGGTCCCTCTGCCTGACACGCCAGGGTCCCTCTGCCTGACACGCCGCCGTCGTCCCTCTGCCTGACACGCCGCCGTGGTCCCTCTGCCTGACACGCCGTGGTCCCTCTGCCTGACACGCCGCCATGGTCCCTCTGCCTGACACGCCGCCGTGGTCCCTCTGCCTGACACGCCGCCGTGGTCCCTCTGCCTGACACGCCGCCGTGGTCCCTCTGCCTGACACGCCGCCGTGGTCCCTCTGCCTGACACGCCGCCGTGGTCCCTCCGCCTGACACGCCGCCGTGGTCCCTCTGCCTGACACGCCGCCGTGGTCCCTCTGTGACACGCCGCCGTGGTCCCTCTGCCTGACACGCCGCCGTGGTCCCTCTGCCTGACACGCCGCCGTGGTCCCTCTGCCTGACACGCCGCCGTGGGTCCCTCTGCCTGACACGCCGCCGTGGTTCCCTCTGCCTGACACGCCGCCGTGGTCCCTCCGCCTGACACGCCGCCGTGGTCCCTCTGCCTGACACGCCGCCGTGGTCCCTCTGCCTGACACGCCGCCGTGGTCCCTCTGCCTGATACGCCGCCAGGGTACCTCTGCCTGACACGCCGCCAGGGTACCTCTGCCTGACACGCCGCCAGGGTCCCTCTGCCTGACACGCCGCCAGGGTACCTCTGCCTGACACGCCGCCAGGGTCCCTCTGCCTGACACGCCGCCAGGGTACCTCTGCCTGACACGCCGCCGTGGTCCCTCTGCCTGACACGCCGCCATGGTCCCTCTGCCTGACACGCCGCCGTGGTCCCTCTGCCTGACACGCCACCGTGGCCCCTCTGCCCGACACGCCGCCGTGGTCCCTCTGCCTGACACGCCAGGGTCTCTCTGCCTGACACGCCGCCGTGGTCCCTCTGCCTGACACGCCGCCGTGGTCCCTCTGCCTGACACGCCGCCGTGGTCCCTCTGCCTGACACGTCAGGGTCCCTCTGCCTGACACGCCGCCGTGGTCCCTCTGCCTGACACGCCAGGGTCCCTCTGACCGACACGCCGCCGTGGTCCCTCTGCCTGACACGCCGCCGTGGTCCCTCTGCCTGACACGCCGCCGTGGTCCCTCTGCCTGACACGCCGCCGTGGTCCCTCTGCCTGACACGCCTTGGTCCCTCTGCCTGACACGCCGCCGTGGTCCCTCTGCCTGACACGCCAGGGTCCCTCTGCCCGACACGCCGCCGTGGTCCCTCTGCCTGACACGCCGCCGTGGTCCCTCTGCCTGACACGCCGCCATGGTCCCTCTGCCTGACACGCCAGGGTCCCTCTGCCTGACACGCCGCCGTGGTCCCTCTGCCTGACACGCCGCCGTGGTCCCTCTGCCTGACACGCCGCCGTGGTCCCTCTGCCTGACACGCCGCCGTGGTCCCTCTGCCTGACACGCCAGGGTCCCTCTGCCTGACACGCCGCCGTGGTCCCTCTGCCTGACACGCCGCCGTGGTCCCTCTGCCCGACACGCCGCCGTGGTCCCTCTGCCTGACACGCCAGGGTCCCTCTGCCTGACACGCCAGGGTCCCTCTGCCTAATACGCCGCCGTGGTCCCTCTGCCTGACACGCCATGGTCCCTCTGCCTGACACGCCGCCGTGGTCTCTCTGCCTGACACGCCGCCGTGGTCCCTCTGCCTGCCACGCCGCCGTGGTCCCTCTGCCTGACACGCCGCCGTGGTCCCTCTGCCTGACACGCCGCCGTGGTCCCTCTGCCTGACACGCCGCCGTGGTCCCTCTGCCTGACACGCCGCCGTGGTCCCTCTGCCCGACACGCCGCCGTGGTCCCTCTGCCTGACACGCTAGGGTCCCTCTGCCTGACACGCCGCCGTGGTCCCTCTGCCTGACACGCCGCCAGGGTCCCTCTGCCTGACACGCCGCCGTGGTCCCTCTGCCTGACACGCCAGGGTCCCTCTGCCTGACACGCCGCCGTGGTCCCTCTGCCTGACACGCCAGGGTCACTCTGCCTGACACGCCGCCGTGGTCCCTCCGCCTGACACGCCGCCGTGGTCCCTCTGCCTGACACGCCGCCATGGTCACTCTGCCTGACACGCCAGGGTCCCTCTTCCTGACACGCCGCCGTGGTCCCTCTGCCTGACACGCCGCCGTGGTCCCTCTGCCTGACACGCCGCCGTGGTCCCTCCGCCTGACACGCCGCCGTGGTCCCTCTGCCTGACACGCCGCCGCGGTCCCTCTGCCTGACACGCCAGGGTCCTTCTGCCTGACACGCCGCCGTGGTCCCTCTGCCTGACACGCCAGGGTCCCTCTGCCTGACACGCCAGGGTCCCTCTGCCTGACACGCCGCCGTGGTCCCTCTGCCTGACACGCCGCCGTGGTCCCTCTGCCTGACACGCCGCCGTGGTCCCTCTGCCTGACACGCTAGGGTCCCTCTGCCTGACACGCCGCCGTGGTCCCTCTGCCTGACACGCCAGGGTCCCTCTGCCTGACACGCCGCCGTGGTCCCTCTGCCTGACACGCCGCCGTGGTACCTCTGCCTGACACGCCGCCGTGGTCCCTCCGCCTGACACACCGCCGTGGTCCCTCTGCCTGACACGCCGCCGTGGTCCTTCTGCCTGACACGCCAGGGTCCCTCTGCCTGACACGCCGCCGTGGTCCCTCTGCCTGACACGCCAGGGTCCCTCTACCTGACACGCCGCCAGGGTCCCTCTGCCTGACTCGCCGCCGTGGTCCCTCTGCCTGACACGCCGCCGTGGTCCCTCTGCCTGACACGCTAGGGTCCCTCTGCCTGACACGCCGCCGTGTTCCCTCTGCCTGACACGCCGACGTGGTCCCTCTGCCTGACACGCCGCCGTGGTCCCTCTGCCTGACACGCCGCCGTGGTCCCTCTGCCTGACACGCCGCCGTGGTCCCTCTGCCTGACACGCCAGGGTCCCTCTGCCTGACACGCCGCCGTGGTCCCTCTGCCTGACACGCCAGGGTCCCTCTGCCTGACACGCCGCCAGGGTCCCTCTGCCTGACTCGCCGCCGTGGTCCCTCTGCCTGACACGCCGCCGTGGTCCCTCTGCCTGACACGCCGCCGTGGTCCCTCTGCCTGACACGCCGCCGTGGTCCCTCTGCCTGACACGCCGCCGTGGTCCCTCTGCCTGACACGCCGCCGTGGTCCCTCTGCCTGACACGCCGCCGTGGTCCCTCTGCCTGACACGCCGCAGTGGTGCCTCTGCCTGACACGCCGCCGTGGTCCCTCCGCCTGACACGCCGCCGTGGTCCCTCTGCCTGACACGCCGCCGTGGTCCCTCTGCCTGACACGCCAGGGTCCCTCTGCCTGACTCGCCGCCGTGGTCCCTCTGCCCGACACGCCGCCGTGGTCCCTCTGCCTGACACGCTAGGGTCCCTCTGCCTGACACGCCGCCGTGGTCCCTCTGCCTGACACGCCGTGGTCCCTATGCCTGACACGCCAGGGTCCCTCTGCCTGACACGCCGCCGTGGTCCCTCTGCCTGACACGCCGCCGTGGTCCCTCTGCCTGACACGCCAGGGTCCCTCTGCCTGACACGCTAGGGTCCCTCTGCCTGACACGCTAGGGTCCCTCTGCCTGACACGCCGCCGTGGTCCCTCTGCCCGACACGCTAGGGTCCCTCTGCCTGACACGCCGCCGTTGGCCCTCTGCCTGACACGCCAGGGTCCCTCTGCCTGACACGCCGCCGTGGTCCCTCTGCCTGACACGCCAGGGTCCCTCTGCCTGACACGCCATGGTCCCTCTGCCTGACACGCCGCCGTGGTCCCTCTGTCTGACACGCCGCCGTGGTCCCTCTGCCCGACACGCCGCCGTGGTCCCTCTGCCTGACACGCTAGGGTCCCTCTGCCTGACACACCGCCGTGGTCCCTCTGCCTGACACGCCGTGGTCCCTCTGCCTGGCACGCCGCCGTGGTCCCTCTGCCTGACACGCCGCCGTGGTCCCTCCGCCTGACACGCCGCCGTGGTCCCTCTGCCTGACACGCCGCCGTGGTCCCTCTGCCTGACACGCCGTGGTCCCTCTGCCTGACACGCCGCCGTGGTCCCTCTGCCTGACACGCCGCCGTGGTCCCTCTCCCGTCAGACATCAGCGCTCTGGAATAACACGTTTAGGTGCTCTGGAATGACACGTTTAGGTGCTGTGTGCAGATACTGAAATGGCCGACCTGCTGCTTGTGTTTATTCTGTTGCAGTCGCTGAAATCATTGCTGAAAGTGCAACGGATGTGCAGTACCGTTGATAATGTATTCCGACGTTGCTAACTAGTAAAATGGAGTAACATTTGGGAATTGTACCGTATGAGAAACGAATGCAAATATTTTGATGTTTTCTGTTTGTAGTACATTCACCAGAACTGGTTAACTGCTACAATATGTAAAATTTGTGAAGTTCAGAACATTTTAATGTCTGTATTATATTTATTGGGAGAATAAGACCTCATTTAAAACGTATTAAGCATGTTTCGAAATGTTCAAATAAGTGAATAATTTATTTTCTAACAAATAACTGGTTTCGAAAACCGCATAATATCATGCTCTAATCATTCCATTACACAGATGTTTTAACAACGAACCATGTCACGTAACTGTAGATAACATGTTGCCCTGCAGTAGTTGCCGGCTGGGAACTCCTGGTCAATCATCTGTGGTCAGTCAGCGTAACAAGCTGCCGTACAGGGGAGGCCTTTAGTGCCCAAACTGCCGTACAGGGGAGGCCTTTAGTTCCCAAACTGCCGTACAGGGAGGCCTTTAGTTCCCAAACTCCCGTACAGGGGAGGCCTTTAGTTCCCAAACTGCCGTACAGGGAGGCCTTTAGTTCCCAAACTCCCGTACAGGGGAGGCCTTTAGTTCCCAAACTGCCGTACAGGGAGGCCTTTAGTTCCCAAACTGCCGTACAGGGGAGGCCTTTAGTGCCCAAACTGCCGTACAGGGGAGGCCTTTAGTGTCCAAACTGCCGTACAGGGGAGGATGCCTTTAGTGCCCAAACTGCCGTACAGGGGAGGATGCCTTTAGTGCCCAAACTGCCGTACAGGGGAGGCCTTTAGTTTCCAAACTCCCGTACAGGGGAGGCCTTTACTGCCCAAACTGCCGTACAGGGGAGGCCTTTAGTGCTCACACTACCGCACAGGGGAGGCCTTTAGTGCCCAAACTGCCGTACAGGGGAGGATGCCTTTAGAGCCCAAACTGCCGTACAGGGGAGGCCTTTAGTGCTCACACTACCGCACAGGGGAGGCCTTTAGTGCCCAAACTGCCGTACAGGGGAGGCCTTTAGTGTTCAAACTGCCGTACAGAGGAGGCCTCTAGTGCCCGTGTGGGCGGAGGCAGCGCGGCGTGACGAGTAACGGCCGGCCGAGGGCTGCAGCGGCCCGGCTCAGCCTCTGGTGCAGCAGCGCCCTCATCATGTCAAATGAAGCGTCGGCATAACTCCGCTGTTGCGGGATGACCGTCAGTTCATCTGACAAGTGATGTGTGAAGTGCTGACATTGCACACAATACATCAGTGGAGAATCCACAAATGTGTTCTTATCTTATAGACACTAAGAATATCAAGCATGATATAATGTTACTCGAAATGACAAATATAATATCGTTTTACGCTAAGGTTTCTGATTCACGAAGGTACAGTGTATCAGTGGTAGGAAAAAGTGAACCGCAGCCAGCCAAGTAAACCGTTATCTGGCTTGAAAACATACCACCCTACCAAACGACAAAGCGTCACCGCACGACATTGCTGTGTTCATAAAATAAATAACCAGTAACCTCATAACAGATAAATAAATGCATTTAGGCCGAGATTATATTGTTAAATATTCAGGCTTCATCAACATGAAGAAAGAAGCCTCAACAGGCGAAATATTTAACAATATAATTCGGCACAAATTTATTTATCTATGTACTATGAGGTTACTGTGGACTTGCTTTATTATCATCGTCATGATCAAACTCACTTGTAGTTTTGGCCACCTTACATCTCTGTGTTGTCACCCTCAGACTATGACGGCGACGAGGAGCGAGGCGGAGCACCGGCGCACCGCCCTTCCGGCTACTACCGCGCCCCGGGGCCGTCTGGCAGTCCGACGCCTGAGCACACGTCACCACTCGTCCAGACCCGCGGGCCGACCGACGGGCCGACCGACCGGCTTAACCAGAACCGCGGGCCGACCGACGTCCCGACCGACCGGCCTAACCAGACCCGCGGGCCGACCGACGTCCCGACCGACCGGCTTAACCAGACCCGCGGGCCGACCGACCGGCTGAACCAGACCCGCGGGCCACCGGACGGACCGACCGACCGGCTGGCCGACCAGCTGCTGGAACAGCTATACGAACAGCTGGACGAGGGACTCGGAGAGTCGGACGGACGCAGTCACTACAACGAGGATCCAGGTGGGTTGATGAGCACTCCTGGATCGCCTGCAATGGATCTGCAGATCCATTCAATCCGATGGATCTGGTGCAAATACTCGGTTACGAACAGTAAAACAACGTCAAGGCTGGGAACTACCTACGTCAATGCTGAAATTTTGCAACGCGTTGAAGCAAATCTATTGTAGTCGTTTCTCGTTAAAAATGGAAAAATAGTCGTATTTCCTCCATCGGTAAGATGGTGAATGTAACTCTACTTGCTTGAATTCGCCTACAATGCAAAATACCAGTTCCTGGCTTCGGATATGGGAGTAGTGAAATGGCCTCGTGCTGGTGTGGTGCCATCATAGACCACACTGGGTCTGGCCTCGTCTGACCTGAACATTCCGAACAACGACCGCTATAAACCAGCCTTCTCGCTCGTCTTCCGCTTCATCTGCACTGCACAGGTCAATGTATCAACTATCAACCTGACCCGTCTCACCTCACTATAACAGAACAGGCACTCCGACACTTCCTCTTAGTCTGCAAACTTAGACACTCTCACACCCGGACAGGTCACTCCTACTATACCAATGCACCGGTACTGCTAGTCACGGAAGAACAGATATACACTCATTTGTACTTGCCACTTGGAAGTTGGGTGCATACATGAATACCGATCACTTATCGTGCCATGTGACACTCCGTCAGGGGCTCACTCATCTGTGCCGTTCCGCTCTGGTGAGGTCGGTAACCGCTCTTTTACGGCTGGTGCGCGTTTCGTTTACATAGATCGTTACCTAACCTAACCTACGGCTGGTGATCGTTCCGTTTACATAGCCGAAATCTACACCGAGTGAATAGAAAACTGATCAAGATCGATAGCATCCATAAATCCGCGTGTACAACGGACACTTGTACTAACTCTGATTGAATACCGTTCTGACTCTTGAGCCTACAAACTGTATAGAAGGAAGTACAAAGAACTTTGATAGAAAGTGCGGTGCGCCGCTAGGTGCCCTTTCAGGCTGTGATAAATGAGTATCAAATGAGCATCACAAGACAGGTAAAAAATTGTACGCTGATGTTAAATAATGGCTTTCTATTCAATTATATAATGGAGTGAAGCGGGCCGGAGAACTCCTGAGTGCTCGGAATGGCTTCTGATAGCCCGCTACACTTACAGGTACAAAAGAACTGGCGATGATATTTATTGGTCAGTGAGGAGCTGGCGCTGCTATTTATTGGTCAGTGAGGAGCTGGCGCTGCTATTGATTAGCCGGTGGTGACGGTCACAGAACACCATTTATCGTGGGCACCATATAACGGATCGGTGGCGCCACGCGGTGCCTTCAAACCCCAATCTACCGGCACCACCTCCAAACGGGAACACTATCTATTTCGCTGACGAATATTCGCAATAAAATACAAAGTTAAGATGAAAGGGAATATATGATGAATACATACATATTGGAAGGAATGCAGGGTATTGAAATGGAGAACTTGTTCAAATATGATAGAGGTATGCATTGCATATTTTTGAAGAAATATGGGCCAATTATTTTAATTGAATGCTATAATTTCTTCAAATGGAATTCTGGTAGCAGCTATGTGGCGTGTTTTCAGGTCTGGAGGTGATTCTGGAGGAAGCTGAAGAGGAATACGTGACCACATCAGAGGAGGAGGACGACGAGACACAGCCAGCGGCTTCCCTGGCCTCGCTGGAGGGATCTGAGGGCATCGGCTCGGCAGAGGGTGACCTCAGGTCAAACGGGTCTCTGGAGCGCTGCAGTACGCTGTCCAGTTCAGGTCAGTCGAGGGCAGGGCAGATCAGGTTGGGTTAGTAGTATGTAGTGACCTCGGATCAGCCGAGTCTCTGCGGTGCGGTATCCTGTACGCCTCGGGTCAACTTCACAACACAACTGTGTACGCCGTTTTCAACTAGGTCGGGAGACAGACTGATAAAGCTGGGATCGGGATAATAGCCTGGAATTATAGCTTTACTTGTGCCCATTTGGAGATTTAAATGAGATTTAAAATGTGGATTATTGAATTGATAACCTCCGTTTAGTTCAAAGTGACATGGTACCTACATGTCACATGTCACAAAGTGACATGGTACCGTTTTAATTGGTTTCTGTTTTGATATGTGCATAGTCAGTGTTTCCATTAATGACTGATATAGTTGCTTACTGGGAGCTATTAGGCGATGTCTGGGGTTCCAGGCTGTGCTGTGGGTAAATGATCTCGACTGTTTCACCCTCCATAATCTAACCTACCCACATACATTCAATCTGATGTTGTTCACTTCAGTTGAAATGAAGGATATGTATTATGGTATTATTTGTGGGTACAAGATAAAGCGTGCACGACGGAAGCCGTTTTAGAAACGTTGTCGTAACATGGGGCAATGGCCTTTAGCACACCTGATGCCAGAAATGCGTGATGAACAAATCACTGATGCGCGACGAACAAATATTCATTTGGCAATCGCTAATTACTGTTTTCCTCCCACCTGTCCAGCCATCCACATATTTACCGAGCCCCGTCTGCTACCAACTTTGAGTGCAGAGTCCCTACGCAGTGCTTCTGATATGGGTCAGAGCCCCGCGTCTGCACTCTGGCCAGACACAGGTTAAGATTCCGGTTTCGCCTCAGTGCTCTCGCGACTACTCGCGGGATTCCCCCAGGCGGACGATTGTCTGAGGGTGCCGGGCCGAAGTATGTCACTCGAGTGACAGACAAATCGTTATCCTCGCAGAGCGCCGCCACCGCGGGCTATGTCGTAATGCCGGAATAGTTTTCGGGGCGTTACGTGAGCAGTGACCCGAGACATCGAGACTCCGACAACATGCCTTAGACTGTAGCTTCGACCAGACTGACCTGAAAGAGGCGGAGGTATGCGTGATTCTGGTAGTTCCTCCTTGCGGTATTTTTGGCGTTATTCGTTAGAACGAGTTCCTAACTAATTTGTTTATGTGCATTACAAACTATCTATTTACAACTCTCGAACATGAGAAATTGAACTCAGCCACCAAGCAACGAGCTTATCGATGTACGACTGATCGATGTTCATGAAAATGTAGGGATACCGATAACAAACAAAATGCTACCATTTCAAATGGTATGTTTTAGGAAAAAAACGAAAAGCCATTACGTCCCTATTAATTTCAACCAACGTACTATGGGACATTTTCAATTCTAGCGCGAATTAATTGTTACTCGACCCTTTCGGCTTTCATTTGGGACATATGTATAATCAAACCCACTAATTCCTCTCGCTGACATTAATAAGACACCAAAACGAAGGTTTTGATTCAAAATAGCATGCAGTTTTCAGAAGAAAACACATATTTTATAGGGAAGTGTATATGCTTGTCAGAGGCTTTGTATGATAGGCCCCGACTGACGGCCTGCCATGAATTATCCAGCAACTTAACAACAAAATAAATGGGAGGAATTATTCTATTAGTAATGAAAGACCACGAAACATTTCTTTGGATTCATCTACGCTGTTCTAGAGGTGCAAAAACGCGACATCACACAATAACACAATCACACAATAACACGACAATCACATATCACACCGCAAGGCGCAATAACCAAGCGCTTGCTGCGATCACTCCTCGTCACTGCTACTACTGCTGCCGCGTGTGATGGTGCTGCTGTACCAGCTGGCTGGCAGAGACCGCAAATTTCCGGACTTCCGGCAGTACCGGACAAGTCAGTACCACACGAGCCAAGCATTTGACCGAACGATGAACTCGGCACAGTCCAGACCGCGGCACGGAAACATCTGGCGCCCCGCCGTGACCGGCAAGTCACACCACCGTCAAAAGGTCAAACCACATTTGCAACAATTTGTTTCTCACCCGAATATTAACATTTTAGGTTTAAATTGGCTCATGCTATCAGTAACAACATTTCTGTTCAAAATGAGAGTTCAATAAAACATGGATATGACGATGTTATTAAACGCTGTTCAATGTGGCACCTCTAATCGCTGAATAAGAAAAGTACCTATATGAATATGTTTGGGCTCGCGTCAATGGTTCCAAAAGGGGAAAAAGGGAAACTAATTTTATTTGGGCGTTATGCACCATGCACCAGAGTTTCGAATGGTACCAATTTAAATGCGCAATTCGACGAGATTTGAGGTTAAGAGCTTATATGTTTGTAAAATGCATTTGTGAAAACACCGTTATTTGAACCTGATGGAAAATATTGGTGTGAATACTGCAGGGAGAGCTGAATAGGGGGAATGCTCATATTTCAGAAGAAAAAGTGTCAGTATACTTAAAATGGTATGCATTCAATCACTTCTCATTGTGAAATAATTTCCGATAGACATATATGTATGTCAGTGGTTGGCGCACCAGGCAAGCAAAAATCCACTTTGTTTCATTTTCTTCATTTCCAGGGCCTATTATGAAGAAAGTATGAGCTGCATACAAAAAAGATGATTGTAGTCGAAACATTCAGAAAATTTGTCAGGCATGTTTAATCGCCGAAATTCTGACATTTGTATTTTTTTCATTTATTCAGGCTATATCGGAAAAACGTCACACAGTACAACGTCAAAGACGCCGTGAAAATAGCATGCGATTGACGTTACGAGTTGGTGACATTTTGCACATATATTTATATAATCATGTGCATTTTCAGGTGACCACCGAAGCCTAGAGCAGAAAGATGATCAGGAAGGGCCAATTCAGAGAGACTGCTCTGTGGATATATACCCAGAGACTATGCGACAACGCAAACACAGTCAAAGGTCGTCGCAGGTAAGAGGCGAGGAAACAAGTTCCATGGTAATTTTAACTTTTTAACTAACTAAGTATTACGCAATATCTGAGGCCTGTTCACGACCACCTGCGGTTCGGCGGTTTCCAGCAGGCTCTAGCCCCGCCCCTTTCCTCATGCGTCATCACAAGCAGGCGTCTCTTGCACACACGGACATTTCATCCTGCGGTTGCTCCGTGCCAACCGCCGGAACCGCAGCCAACCGCAGCTGTGTGACGTCATACCGTTCGCCCCATCCCCACTTTTAGCTACCCCCTCCCCCCCCCCCCCCCTGCTGCCGACCACTGCTGACCGTCGAACCGCAACAAACCGCAGGGTCCGTAAACTGGCATCTGGTAAAGACGTGACTTAAACATAAGTCTATTTGTAATTTAAATGAGACATGTTGGCTTGAGAACATATGTTGAACTATTTGCATGTATTCACTGTATGTATACACTATATACAGACACATGAGTGACGCCTTCTGGTACTAGTCTGGTGTGCTGGTGGATCCCATGATTTTATATTACCCATTGTTGCAGCAAACTGAAAAGAATGAAAACAGCAAAACAGTCCAGAGCCGGGGAACTATCACCGACCACGAAGTACCGTCCATCACTTCAGAACCTTCTCCCGTCGGTGAAGGCGCTGAAAAACCAGTTCGAAATGTCTGCCAGCCAGCTGACCCGTGAAGGAGGACCTCGGTGGACAGCACGTGACAGGTCCGCGGGCGAGAAACCGACTCCGAGCAGGTCACAACCTGACGTGTCGCACAGTGAGCGCAGGTGGTTGGAAGACGCCTCTCGCCGACCGATGGAGACAGTTTTTGACAAGTTTGACGATGTGGACGAGCGGAGCCTGAAGTCGAGAATTTCCACCCAAACCTGGGACCCGGTAAGTTGAAAAGATTAGGAGTTAAGGCTATAACGCTTCAGTGAGACGGTGTTTTATAAATTATCGTAGCATGGATGAGACATGGGATATATACCTTCAATATACCATGTTTAACGTATATTTGCGGTCAGACTCAATTGCCACCATGGCATTTGCATGTGAAGTTATCACTGTTAGTATTATCTGTGCTGACTAAGTTGTTATGTCAAAGATCAAATTTTAGCTTTCTTCACAGATCTTCACTTCACATTCATCTTTATGTGTATGTGTTCTTACATTACAAGACGTTGCATCATATCAATATCCATACCAGTTTCAGAGTGCGTTCAATTCTACCCGAATAACAATGTTTCTCTCCCCGCCCCTTGTCCCCACCAGTCGGAGCTGCTGAAAATCCTGTATGAGGTGCCGCAGCCGGCCGGGCGAACCCACACCAAGCACCGCTTCACCAACATCGAGGGCTGGCTGGAGAAGCTGCCGTCAGGCAGGAAGAAGGCAACCTTCTGGAACGCCTGGAAACGCCGCTACTTCAAGGCCAAGGATGGCTTCCTCTACTACTATCAGGTATAGTACAGTGCAGAGCGTGTGAAGGACTGTCTGCTTCGGTGGGGTTGTTTATTACCGAGCTTACACGACGACTTCCGTCAGCTGGGGGGGGGGGGGGGAGGGGGGGGGGGGAATCTACACATGAGCGGCCCGACCGTAGCCATGGTTTTCAGAGACTTATTTCTTCGCAACTAATCGGTTAATGTGGCTGAAAATTTGCACACACAAATTGTAATTTCTCGCATTAAACTAATCTCGTATTAAATTTATGATATTTTGCGTTGTCGGGTTTAGGAGCAGTGTGTGCACCGACGCCGAACCCTGTCTTCTCTATGATGGAGGGTTGTGCAACACTCGCGGCCACGACCGAACGGCTTCGCGCTCGACCGGTCCTGGTTGACCCGCCCGGTCACGTGACCGCCTGGGGCCGGCGAAGAGCGGCCACCGGGGTAGTTGATCACTCGTTGTCCCTGGCATGTCCTGTTTAACTCAAGGCAAAGCTTTTAGTGTTTTTTCACATAATGAAATAACGCTTAACCCTCGCCCTACGGGAGCTTTTTTCACCTTCGCTCTAAGGGGGGTCCTAAAAAGATCCCCCCCGTTAACTTCCAAACCAAGCAACATGGAGCAACGTGATAAGAACCAACATGTTGCCTGTCATGTTTGGAATATAATGGCATGCAAATTTTAGATTTCGGGTCAACAAATGACCTTTCAGGTCAAGTGAATGACCTCGATCGACCACGTCCGGAACAGCGATTTTGCTCTGTCAGAAAACCTCAAAATTAGAAATTGATCAATGTAAATAAAAAAGCATGTTCTTGGACCAGTTTTGTCTCAGAAATACAGAAAAGGTAATTATTTATTCATATCTGGTAAAAAAATCCACAAAAGTTATAAAAAAAAATGACGTTATTAGTTTCTTACACTTAGGGAACCATCACTCAGTCAAACATTGAGATATTGCTTTGAAATTTGGTTTGAGTATTGTCTATACTCAGTTCTCTCACATATATTCCGTTTGTTAACATTTGTGAAATTTTGATTTTGTGGTGATTTAAAAAAAAACAGTTTTTGTTCATTTTAGGGGTAAAAACCCAAAATTTTGGAAATCCCAGATAGCCATTTTAAAGAATATGACATTTTAAATCTTTGCTGAATTGCGTTTGGAATTTGCTTCAAAACTCTGTTTTCTACGATTTTGTCAAACATTTAGCATTTTGCCACCAACATGACGTCATCAAAACATAATTATCTCCCAAATTGGTCAACTAATTTCAATGATTTTTTAACAGATTATGTATAATTGTTGTAAACTCAGCTACTGAAAATGTCAGCAATATTATTTGCATGTGTAAAAAGTTATGCAAGAAAAACCTCATGGGGGGTCGTTTTAGGACCTCCCCGTAGGACGAGTGTTAAGAACTGCCCGCTTGGTTACTGACCCAATAAGGGCGTTTTACTGGCATGATAAACAAACAAATCTTACTTGCATACACTTTATTGAGAAGCGTTATCCTACATCAGGGAATGCTTGTAAACTTGAGTTAAAGACATTTACAGGACAATGTTCGCGTTTTTCAATAATTTAATTGACTCACACATAGTCAGAAACTTCGAAGCATTTCGAATTATCGAACGTAAAGAACGATACTCAATGTTTAAGGGAGACTCCAATCCAGACCAGCAACATAGCCTTGGAAACTTCAACTGCAGCCATAAGCGTATCCTTAAAGAGACTCCAATCCAGACCAGAAACATAACATTGGAGACTTCAACTGCAGCCATAAGCGTATCCTTAAAGAGACTCCATTCCAGACCAGAAACATAGCATTGGAGACTTCAACTGCAGCCATAAGCGTATCCTTAAAGAGACTCCAATCCAGACCAGAAACATAGCATTGGAGACTTTAACTGCAGCCATAAGCGTATCACTGGAGACTGCAGCACTCCCGAAACAAGGCGGTCTCGAGTTCCGGCTCACAACAAACCAGGAGCTGAGCGACGGTCTGGCGCGAGGCGAGTACCGTGATGTGGCGGAACAGGTCCCAGCGTCGGCTGAAGGCCTCCCAATCCTCTTCAGTGACACCTTGATGGAGGTCCGGACGGTTGAGTGGGGGAGCCTTCTGACGCTGCTCAGGTACAGGGCCGTCATGGACATTCCTCTGGTGGAGCTGCATCAGGGCCACACACGTAGCCATGTCATCAGCTGTCTTGACTTTCGTACAGCCAGGTGCCTCGCACTGAAGCGTTACTGCCATGGACTTTCGTTCCGGAGCAGGATCTTGATTAAAATGTGAGCCAAGACATGACCAAAAGATATCCGTTTCACCTCTTAGTATTTATTTGTCAAAGGTTACGAATGTTCCTGGCTCATATCTGTAACACAGGGAAACAATATGTCAGCACCACTCTGCAGTCAACAAATAGCAGTGTAAACCTCAGCTGACAGCCATAAACGTATCACTAAAGACTGCAGCACTGGTCAACAAATAACAGTGTAAACATCAGCTGACAGCCATAAACGTATCACTAAAGACTGCAGCACTGGTCAACAAATAACAGTGTAAACCTCAGCTGACAGTCATAATAAACGTATCACTAGAGACTGCAGCACTGGTTAACAAATAACAGTGTAAACCTCAGCTGACAGTCATAATAAACGTATCACTAGAGACTGCAACACTGGTCAACAAATAACAGTGTAAACCTCAGCTGACAGCCATAAACGTATCACTAGAGACTGCAACACTGATCAACAAATAACAGTGTAAACCTCAGCTGACAGCCATAAACGTATCACTAAAGACTGCAACACTGGTCAACAAATAACAGTGTAAACCTCAGCTGACAGCCATAAACGTATCACTAAAGACTGCAACACTGGTCAACAAATAACAGTGTAAACCTCAGCTGACAGCCATAAACGTATCACTAAAGACTGCAACACTGGTCAACAAATAACAGTGTAAACCTCAGCTGACAGCCATAAACGTATCACTAGAGACTGCAGCACTGGTCAACAAATAACAGTGTAAACCTCAGCTGACAGCCATAAACGTATCACTAAAGACTGCAACACTGGTCAACAAATAACAGTGTAAACATCAGCTGACAGCCATAAACGTATCACTAAAGACTGCAACACTGGTCAACAAATAACAGTGTACACCTCAGCTGACAGCCATAAACGTATCACTAAAGACTGCAACACTGGTCAACAAATAACAGTGTAAACCTCAGCTGTCAGCCATAAACATATCACTAAATACTGCAACACTGGTCAACAAATAACAGTGTAAACCTCAGCTGACAGCCATAAACGTATCACTAGAGACTGCAACACTGGTCAACAAATAACAGTGTAAACCTCAGCTGACAGCCATAAACGTATCACTAGAGACTGCAACACTGGTCAACAAATAACAGTGTAAACCTCAGCTGTCCGTTAGCTGATGTTCGCCGATCGTTTCAGACCAACCTGACGGAGAAGCCGAGCTTGGTGCTTCAACTGATGGGTGGGCATGTCGAGGTCATGGACTGCTCCTCGGTCGGCGCCAACGAAGGGGTAAGGCTCTCTCACTCGCGTGTCACGTGCGACGGCGGCTGTATTTGAATGTCAATCAGCTGCCGCGACGTGACATTACCATGCATACTACCATGCATGCATGCATTACCATACTACCAGTTCCAAGATAAGTATTGCATACATTTAAAATGGATAAATGAGCGGCGCCATATTCATTTTCCGAGCCAACAGTACACGTTATATTATATTTGTATGATAAGTTGCCCTTGCTTGGCTAGGCCGGCGCTGGTGTGGTTTTCTCCGTGCGATCATGTGTGGCTAGGATGATGTGGTTGTGGTTTGTGGTTGTCGGTGCGGCTAGCCTAGCAAAGTATTACTCTGTCGTAACAGATAAAATTAACCCTAGTTTGAGGAGCAGCAGCGCATTATTAATTGGTATCGTTTCGTCACAGGTACCACAAACTGTCCTCAGCCTGGACGACGGGGTAAGTGCTCTTCATTCTACCGACTCAACACACTGTTTGAATATCAACATAGATACAGAGTATAAATTAAACGTACCGAAAATGTGTTTGATGCTGATAATGTCATTGTGGAATGGCGATAAGAAGGCAGTTAACAATATAACGATGCCAGTTGACTCCCAGTGCCAATGCTCAGTGATGTGGTAAATATGTTTGTCAGTGTCGATCAACGTGTAGCACTGTGTGTTGGGTTCACTCTACCTCACTCTGGGTTTCACTCTCGTTCACTCTACCCGCGATGACGAGGCAATGTGTAACTGTACACTGTACCCCTGTGTACCCCTGTGTACCCCTATGTACCCCTATGTACCCCTGTGTACAGATGGGCCGGTACGTGGTGGTCCGTTGTGTCCGCGGGGACGAGGCAGACCGCTGGCACCAGGCGCTGCTCACGCACACGGCTGACGACTGCAGCGCCACCTTCGTCCAGCCCGTGCCCGTGCCGCCGAACCCCGTGTCCGTCCAGCGGCGGGTCATCATAGACCTGGGAAGCACCGCCGTCCGTGCCGGTCTGCTGCTCGACCAGCGTGAGTGGTGTCTGATCTTGTGTCTGCTCTGGCAAGGCAGGCGGTGCGGTCAGAAATGCCACCGAACACTGGGTACTTTTGGTCCGAGTGTGCCTAAAAGCATTCGTCCGAACGCTGTTAGGTTGCGGCATTGGTCTGCAGTCAGTACTTACATGTCTCCAACAATTCATTTCGAAATGCAATAGTTTATATGCTGCTCCGATTCTGATTGGATGTCAAGTTGTGTTTGTGCTGCACACTCGCGATGTTTGTGCTGCACACTCAGTAGCTGTGATGCGAGGTAACGTACCGTTGTGTGTGTGCTGCACACTCAGTAGCTGTGATGCAGGGTAACGTACCGACGGAGCATTGCATATCTTTGTATTATCATCGCAATTCATCATTACCCCTTACTTAACTACCCTTTCTAGTGTCTTCTCAGTTGCCCCGCCACCGCCCTTACCCACCTCAACCCTCCTTCCCTGCCACTCTGCGCCCCTCCTTCCCAGCCACTCTGACTCGGCTCACTTCTCCCCTCCCCCCCCCCCCCTCCTCATCCAGCCACCTTGACCCATCTCACTTCTCTCGCGCTCCTCCCCAGCCACCCTACCCTACTTGATCTCACCCCCCCCCCCCCTCCCTCAGCCACGCTACCGCAGCTCTTCTTCCCTGCGGCCGTTGTAACATCATCCGACGGGCGACACCTGGCGGTGGGCTCAGCAGCTCTGCGACCCTCAGCTCGCGCGGCCGGCCGCCTCTGGTACCCCCTCCGTGCGGCGGCGGCCGGCCGGCGTCGGCTCGACACCGCTGCGGCCGCTGCGCTGCTGCAGCTCGCTCTCCGACGGCTGCAGCTTGGTCCCGGAGAGGAGCTGAGTCTGGTGCTGAGCGTGCCGCACGGCCTGCGCGCGGCAGTCACGGCGCAGCTGGCGCCGGTTCTGCTGGCCGAGCTCGGGGTCCGTGCTCTTGTGGTGGTGGAGCAGAGTGAGGTGGCACTGGCGGCGTACGGTGCGACTACGGGAGTGGTGGTCCATGTTGGAGACAGTACCGATGTGGTGCCGATCGTGGATGGTGAGTTGGGGTTTTGGTAATTGTGTTGGAGACAGTACCGATGTGGTGCCGATCGTGGATGGTGAGTTGGGGTTTTGGTAATTGTGTTGGAGATAGTACCGATGTGGTGCCGATCGTGGATGGTGAGTTGGGGTTTTGGTAATTGTGTTGGAGACAGTACCGATGTGGTGCCGATCGTGGATGGTGAGTTGGGGTTTTGGTAATTGTGTTGGAGACAGTACCGATGTGGTGCCGATCGTGGATGGTGAGTTGGGGTTTTGGTAATTGTGTTGGAGACAGTACCGATGTGGTGCCGATCGTGGATGGTGAGTTGGGGTTTTGGTAATTTTGTCGGGTACTTCGGAACGTGGCGATTATTCCCGTCTACAGTACCGTACTATGTGAATTCGCTTGTATTCACAATAGGACTTTGAGCCCTTGTGGTAAAATCCTATGCAGACGCCAATGTAAGCACAAGAAAGTAAACACAGCGTGAAAGTAAGCACAGCGTGAAAGTAAGCACAGCGTGAAAGTAAGCACAGCGTGAAAGTAAGCACAGCGTGAAAGTAAGCACAGCGTGAAAGTAAGCACAGCATGAGCTCTTCTCCCTCCATTTGCCTTCTAATATTTGTACTGAAACGTATGCAAATAATAGCCAAATTTGATAACTCAGTTAAACAAAATAAATCTTTGTTATCGCCAAACTTTTCAATCTCACATTAAGAACCATCGCATCGAACATTATTAGCCCTGTTATGACAACCTTTCTTTGTTGCTGCCATTCCTTTATGTACCAGTTATTTAACTCCCTCATCTTCACCATTCGACGTTGTTCTAACAGCGCCCCCCCCCCCCCCCCCCCGACAGGTACTGTCATTGCAGACGGCATCACTCGGCTTCCATATGGCGGCTCGCAGCTCCAGGACCACCTGCGGCACTTCCTGCTCGAGCGGCGCTACTCTCTGGTCAGTCCGGTCGAGTCGCTCCTGCTGCGGCATGTGCTCGAGCGGCTCTGCTTCGTCTCGGAGCGGTACGAGGAGGACGTGAGTCGGTGTCGCGCCGACCCGGCCGCGCTCGAGCGTGCGCTGCCCGTCCGACACCTGCTGGGGGACAGCGCCACCTGGAAGTGAGTTCACAGGGTGGGACGGCATGGGATGGCACGGGATGGTATCGGATGGCACGGGATGGTATGGGATGGAATGAGATGTTACGAGCTGGCACGGGATGGCACGGAATGGCATGGGACGGCACGGGGTGGCACGGAGATGGCACGGAGATGGCAAAGGATGGTGCGGGATGGTGCGGGATGGCATGGGACGGCACGGGGTGGCACGGAGATGGCACGGAGATGGCAAAGGATGGTGCGGGATGGCACGGAATGGCATGGGACGGCACGGGGTGGCACGGAGATGGCACGGAGATGGCAAAGGATGGTGCGGGATGGCACGGAATGGCATGGGACGGCACGGGGTGGCATGGAGATGGCACGGAGATGGCAAAGGATGGTGCGGGATGGCACGGAATGGCATGGGACGGCACGGGGTGGCACGGAGATGGCACGGAGATGGCAAAGGATGGTGCGGGATGGTGCGGGATGGCACATGATGACATGGAATGGCACGTGGATGGTGCGGAATGGTTCGGGATTGCATGAGATTTCACGAGATGGCACGGGATGCCATCACATGGCACGGAGTGGTAGAGGATGACACGTGATGGCACGGAGCGGCACGGGAGGGCACGTGATGACACGGATGGCACGGGGATGGCACGGAGTGTTTGTAGACTTCTCGCGTCACGGGACGGCACATCACGGGATGGCATGGGGCGATACGTCATACGGGGTGGCACGAGATGGCACACTGGTGGATGGCACGAGATGGCACACTGGGGATGGCACGAGATGGCACACTGGTGGATGGCACGAGATGGCACACTGGTGGATGGCACGAGATGGCACACTGGTGGATGGCACGAGATGGCACACTGGTGGATGGCACGAGATGGCACACTGGTAGATGGCACGAGATGGCACACTGGGGATGGCACGAGATGGCACACTGGTGGATGGCACGAGATGGCACACTGGGGATGGCACGAGATGGCACACTGGTGGATGGCACGAGATGGCACACTGGTGGATGGCACGAGATGGCACACTGGGGATGGCACGAGATGGCACACTGGTGGGTGGCACGATATGGCACACTGGTGGATGGCACGAGATGACACACTGGCGGATGGCACGGGACTGCACGGGACGACATATTATGGCACAAGGTAGCGCGTGGACACAGTATATGACACGTGTGTGACACGCAGATTCAATGGCGGTACGAACCGGATGACACCTGTAATATGCATATGACGCTTGTGCCACGCTACTTGCATGTGACGTGTTGACGTTGTCACATCAGATACATCAAGGCGTCCGGTGATATTCCGCGAAGTCAATGCTTTATGTCATGCAGCGATCACGGATAGCAGGTGGCACGTTCGTGTCGGTTGACGTCATGGCTCGTGCTGCTAGCCGCGCTGCTGTATTAATGCGCCAGGTCACAGCTCCGTCTTCGGGATTTGAACTCGAGGAAAGAACGGGGCATTAGACGCTATGACCTATGCTAGAGGACCGGCTTTGTTACGATGAACATGTGTTTGTGGAGCCATATTATTCCGGTCGATGATGTTGTCATACACGGGACATACAATGGGAGCCGGCAGGCTACCGTTCAATGTATAACAAATGTGTGTATGTGATTTGACATATCGTGCTTCTTTGTTCTAGGGAAATCGAACTGGACATGGGCAGGTTCCAGGTGCCTGAGGGGCTCTTCAACCCTGAGATCTGGGGATTGGATCACCCGGGACTTCACAAACTCGTCCAGAAAGCTGTCCAGGTATACTGAAAACACCACATTATTGTCGATTATGGTCACTTAGATTGAGCTCTGACCGGCTCTTATTAATGACGCTAGCATGTTTAGTTGGCTCCCTCGTCCATATTTGCATATCAGTTTGCCATTCATCCAACACTTGTCTTATATCATGTTAATAGGTGTCATGAAAATAATCTCCATTTAATACGTAGCGGTTATCTGTTGAATGTCCGGTTGTTTAACTGTCGAGATAAAACGCTGGTGTTGGTGTGCTCTGTGTCAGGTTTGTCCGATTTGTGGCATCTCCTGTGGCGAGACATGTGACATGTGACCTGTGACATGTGACCTGTGACCTGTGACATGTGACCTGTGGCATGTGACCTGTGACATGTGACCTGTGACATGTGACCTGTGACATGTGACCTGTGACCTGTGACCTGTGACCGGTGACCTGTGACCTGACATGTGACATGTGACATGTGACCTGTGTCGATATGTGGCCTGTGGCGAACTGTGACCTGTTACACCATATGACCTGTGACCTGAAGCGACTGTGACCTGTGTCGACCTGACCTGTGGGTGACCTGTGACTTGTGTCGATATGCGGCTTGTGACGAGACACGCAACCTGTGACTTGTGACCCATAACATATGACCTGTGACCTGTGGCGATTTGGAACCTGTGGCGGCCGGTGACCTGTGACCTGCGTGGACTGTGACCTGTGACCTGCGTCGACTGTGACCTGTGACCCGTGTCGTGTCTCAGGCGTGTCCTATGTGTGGTGTCTCTTGTGACGCCCGTGACCTGTGACATGTGAGCCGTGACCTGTGACCTGTGACGTCCCGTGACCTGTGACCTGGGTCGACATGTGACATGTGGCGACCTATGACCTGTGACCTGTGACGCCCCGTGACCTGTGACCTGTGACCTGTGGCGACCTGTGACCTGTGGCGACCTATGACATGTGACCTGTGGCGACCTATGACCTGTGACCTGTGACGTCCCGTGACCTGTGACCTGGGTCGACCTGTGACCTGTGACCTGTGACCTGTGACCTGTGACCTGTGACACCCCGTGACATGTGGTATGTGACCTGTGACGCCCCGTGACCTGTGAGCTGGGTCGACCTGTGACCTGTGATGATCTATGACCTGTGACCTGTGACGTCCCGTAACTTGTGACCTGGGTCGACCTGTGGCGACCTATGACCTGTGACCTGTGACGCCCCGTAACCTGTGACCTGTGACGACCTGTGACATATGTCGACATGTGACCTGTGACCTGTGACGCCCCGTGACATGTGAGCTGTGCCGTGTCTCACAGGCGTCTCCGATGGACGCCCGTCGTCAGCTGCTGCGGACCGTCTGTCTGACTGGAGGTGTCACTCAGCTGCCGGGACTGGCCGACCGGCTGCAGACGGAGCTGGACCATCTCACGCCGGCCTCAGTCACACCACGGGTCAGTAGTCGGTGCACCTGATAACCCCATCATCCTCTCGCTGTTCGCCGTCACCAGTTTATATATGCCTCGATCCTGCTTACGTATTATACTTATTTTTGTTTTAATTGCAAGTGGTATTGCATATCTATTCCGACAAGTTATATATATATAAAAATCCAATGTCGTTTTATTAATGAAGAGTGAATTATAACGTTTGTGCGATGTAACCGTTTCACGATACTTCATCAACATGATTATCTCTCATGCGACTTTAATTGTGGACTTATTCATTACGCATCTTTGTAAGCCGCTACTTCTAGCCAGCACTTCGTCTTGCATTCGCCGCCTGGCGGGCTGCACGTCCTAACACCCAGCGGTCCGTGCTGCGACAGGTGCACGCGTCTGGGTACCGGTACCACGCCGCGTACCTGGGCGCCGGGGTACTGGCCGCGTCGTCCGCCCGGTTCCAGCAGAGAGCCGTCACTAGAGACGTCTGGCGGAGATACGGTGCAGCAGCGTTTGACAAGTCGGCCGTGTGAGCAACCTGTGTCGCGCTGAACGAAACACTATTGTGGCAAAATGTCGGAACATTTTGGAATGCGTGTGATATCAACTAACGAACAGGGACAGGAAGTATTTTTGTGTAAAAAAATTCCGTCAACTACAGGTCCGAGGATTTTCAACAACAACAAAAATCCTTGCACCCTTCTATGACATAAATTTAACAGTTGCCGATGGTTATTGCACGTTTGCATTAGTTTATGTGCCCCCACGTCTGGCACCTCGG
Source organism: Chirona hameri (assembly GCA_036785665.1). Classification (NCBI taxonomy): domain Eukaryota; kingdom Metazoa; phylum Arthropoda; class Thecostraca; order Balanomorpha; family Balanidae; genus Chirona; species Chirona hameri. Next base: position 2,229 of record JAXIVJ010016711.1, on the reverse strand, counting down.
GTGGCGCTTGTTGAGATGCAGCCCATTCAGAGGGAAGCAGAGCAGCGATGCGGGGAGCCGCGGCGGCGGCGAGAGTCGAGGCCGGCGCTGGTCAGCCGACACCAGAGCGGCTCGGACTGTTAGCCGACACCAGAGCGGCTCGGACTGTGATTCGGTGTTGGTTCAGTGTGTTTGTGTGAATGTGGCGTTACGAGAATCGTTATATGCTGTTTTTGTCTGTTTCTGTTCTGGTTAAGACTGTACTCACACAATGCCATGGGAGACTAAATCACGTCATTTTGTTTTAGCAATGAAAATATAACGATGTTAACATGGATTCGGTACGTGAAGTATATTTATATATTAGTATTTAGTACGGTCTGCTTTCACATCGCAAAACAATAATACTATTTTACAATGTGAATATTTCGAAATGTGTCAAACTAATCATGCGTAGAAGGTGTGTATGATCATAAGCTGTAATGTGCCGAGAGGGTTTCCGAAACCTTCATATAAGTTGTTTAACTTCGTACGTCTACGAACTTGTTGCCTGTGTCGAGTCTTGTTTGTTGCTGGTGCTTTGGTCAAGCTCGCGGTTTACTGACATTTCAAGGCTTGCGGAATATGTGTTGTGTCTGACATCGTCTGCCATGTCTGGCTGACTAAGTGTGTTTGTGTGCGTAGTTGTGTGTGTTTCGTAATGGTGCTTGTGTATTAGAAATACAATAACAAACTTTGTATGCACTATGTAATATGTCACTATGCCTATCTCACGTTTTCCATGAACTTAGCGAACAGCAAGTTGAAACGAGTTGAGTTGAATATGATATAAACTACCATGCTGGAGTTGCACTCTTCTCAGTTCAGCGCCCACTCTCCGCCTGCTCGCTCTAAGGTCGGCTGATCCACGCTAACGTTTAAAGGGAAATATTGACCTTTTTATTGTTTTCTTCTGAATTATCTTATGCAACATGTATGGTATCAAATTGATCGAATCTCAATTTAAAAGTGAAATAACTACTTTTTCTATTTCGGAAATTATATTTTGGGAAATAAACAAACTACATATACTTCTTTCGGAGCTCCTGATCGGTGTTTCCCTTCAGTATTGGGAGCGCGCACATCTGGCTCCTTTGTTTCAATTGGTTGAATATTGAAAAGTAACAATGGGACTTAGATCGTTTCTACGAAATAAGTGTATGGGCCACCAAATTGAAGAGCAGTTTGTGTACGCTTAAAATTGAGTGATGAAGTGATGTTTAAGTTCAGTTAGACAAATGTTAGCAAACCAGTAAGGCGCCGTAGTTGGCGATGAACGAGCGAGCGCGAAAGAAATGTATGGTGAATTTCTACTCGATCGGGCAAGTAGTTTCTGAGATACAAAAAGGTGTACACGTGCAGAGGCACTCCACCCCTGACTTGTGGGAAGACGGCGGCTGAGAGGTCCCTAACCACACACAAAAATTGAACACAATCTGCTCAGCCGATCCTGAGATATACAATAGGGGTGTGCACATGCGCACGTGCAGAGGCACCCCACCCGTGACTTGTCGGAAAGTGGCGGCTGAGAGGTCCCTAACCACACACCAAATTTGCACACAATCTGCCCAGCCGTTGCGGAGTTTTTTTTTGCGAGAAAACACTTGTCAATACCTCTCACGCGGTACGCGCCACGCACAGTGGTAGTCATCCACGTGAGTCGACACTGATCTCAAACGGGGTAAGTTGGATGGGGATGCTCAGCAAAGAAACCCGTTTGTCAATCGGACGTGCGGTTGCAGAGATATTAGCTTCTCAAAAGCGTCGCCACGGGCCGGGCCGGGTTGGGCCGGCCGCTCATATTCAGATTTTCCACATACACCACGGAAGGACGAGCGCGCTCGTTCGTAATAACCAGTAAGGCGCCGTAGTTGGCGATGAGCGAGCGAGCGCGAAGGAAATGTAGGGTGAATATCAACTCCATCGGGCAAGTAGTTTCTGAGATACAAAAAAGGGTGCGCGCGTGCACAAGTGCAGAGGCACCCCACCCTGACTTGTGGGAAGACGGCGGCTGAGGGGTCCCAAACCACACACCAAATTTTAACACAATCGGCTCAGCCGTTCCTGAGATATAGAAGATGGGTGTGCACGCGCGCACGTGCAGAGGCACCCCACGCCTGACTTGTGGAAAGGCGGCAACGGAAAGATCCCTAACCACACACCAAATTCGAACACAATCGGCTCAGCCGTTCCTGAGATATAGAATAGGGG